>CM038673.1:637793479-637935266 GCA_021605145.1 Aegilops bicornis | reverse complement strand
TCTTAAAAATCAAAACGCAAATCAAAATGACAAATCTGGTTCGATGGCTCTTCGGTGGGAACCTACTAACTGGGGTTTTTTTGGGGAGATGAACTAGGGTTTGAGAGGAGATGGTGCTGGTGAAGATGTAGATGGAGATTGACCGCCTCCCGATGAGAGGATCATTGGTGATGACGATGGTGATGATTTCCCCCTCCCGGAGGGAAGTTTCCCCGGCAGAACAGCTCCGCCGGAGCCCTAGATTGGTTCCGCCAAGGTTCCGCCTTGTGGCGGCGGAGTTTTGTCCCGTAAGCTTGGTTATGATTTTTTCCAGGGTAAAAGACTTCATTGTTGGGGAACATAGTAATTTCAAAAAAATTCCTACGCACACGCAAGATCATGGTGATGCATAGCAATGAGAGGGGAGAGTGTGTCCACGTACCCTCGTAGACCGAAAGCGGAAGCATTATCACAACACGGTTGATGTAGTCGTATGTATTCACGATCCGACCGATCAAGTACCGAACGGATGACACCTCCAAGTTCAGCACACATTCAGCTCGATGACGTCCCTCGAACTCCGATCCAGCTGATCTTTGAGGGAGAGTTCCGTCAGCACGACGGCGTGGTGACGATGATGATGTTCTACCGATGCAGGGCTTCACCTAAGCACTGCTACGATATTATCGAGGTGGATTATGGTGGAGGGGGCACCGCACACGACTAAGAGATCCAAGGGATCATTTGTTGTGTCTATGGGGTGCCCCCTCCTCCGTATATAAAGGAGGGGAGGAGAGGGCCGGCCAGGAGGAGGAGGAGGCGCGCCCAAGGGGGGGAGTCCTACTCCCACCGGGTGTAGGACTCCTCCTTTTCCTATTTGGAGAGGGAGAGGGAAGGAAGAGGAAGGCGAGAGGAAGGAAAGGGGGGCCGGCCCCCTCCCAATTCGGATTGGGCTTGAGGGGAGGGGGGCGCCCCCTCCCTTGCTCCTTTCCCCTCCTTTCCACTAAAGCTCATTAAGGCCCATATACCTCCCGGGGGGTTCTGATAACCTCCCGGTGCTCCGGTATTATCCCGATCTCACCCGGAACCATTCGGGTGTGCAAATATAGTCGTCCAATATATCGATCTTTATGTCTTGATCATTTCGAGACTGCTCGTCATGTCCGTGAACACATCCGGGACTCCTAACTACCTTCGGTACATCAAAACACATAAACTCATAATATAACCGTCATCAAACTTCAAGCGTGCGGACCCTACGGGTTTGAGAACTATGTAGACATGACCGAGACACGTCTCCGGTCAATAACCAATAGAGGAATCTGGATGCTCATATTGGATCCCACATATTCTACGAAGATCTTTATCGGTCAAACCGCATAACAACAGACCTTGTTCCCTTTGTCATCGGTATGTTACTTGCCCGAGATTCGATCGTCGGTATCTCAATACCTAGTTCAATCTCGTTACCGGCAAGTCGCTTTACTCGTTATGTAATGCATCATCCCATAAGTAACTCATTAGCTGCATTGCTTGCAAGGCTTATAGTGATGTGCATTACCGAGAGGGCCTAGAGATACCTCTCCAACAATCGGAGTGACAAATCCTAATCTTGAAATACGTCAAATCAACAAGTACCTTCGGAGACACCTGTAGAGCACCTTTATAATCACCTAGTTACGTTTTGACATTTGGTAGCACACAAAGTGTTCCTCCGGTAAGGGGGAGTTACATAATCTCATAGTCATAGGAACATGTATAAGTCATGAAGAAAGCAATAGCAACATACTAAACAATCAAGTGCTAAGCTAACGAAATGGGTCAAGTCAATCACATCATTCTTCTAATGATGTGATCCCACTGATCAAATGATAACTCATATCCATGGTTAGGAAACTCAACCATCTTTGATCAATGAGCTAGTCAAGTAGAGGCATAATAGTGACACTATGTTTGTCTATGTATTGACACATGTATGATGTTTCCGGTTAATACAATTCTAGCATGAATAATAAACATTTATCATGATATGAGGAAATAAACAATAACTTTATTATTGCCTCTAGGGCATATTTCCTTCAGTCTCCCACTTGCATTAGAGTCAATAATCATGATTACACAGTAATGATTCTAACACCCATGGAGCCTTGGTGCTGATCATGTTTTGCTCGTGGAAGAGGCTTAGTCAACGGGTATGCAACATTCAGATCCGTATGTATCTTGCAAATCTCTATGTCTCCCACCTGGACTTGGTCCAGGATGGAATTGAAGCATCTCTTGATGTGCTTGGTTCTCTTGTGAAATCTGGATTCCTTTGCCAAGGCAATTGCACCAGTATTGTCACAAAAGATTTTCATTGGACCCGATGCACTAGGTATGACACCTAGATCGGAAATGAACTCCTTCATCCAGACTCCTTCATTTGCTGCTTCCAAAGCAGCTATGTACACTACAAAAAAAAATTCCATGATGATACGTGTTTGTCACAGTAGGTCGCGTTTTTTGTCATGCATGTACCTCCATGACAAATTTATGACAGAATCAAGATAGTCATACCTGTGCTGTCGTAGAAGTGTTCCATGACATTACCAAAATTATCACCACGGAAGTGTCCACTTCCATGACGATAAATCACGCGTCATAGAAGTGCTTCCGTCAAGGGTGACCGACACGTGGCATCCACCGTAACGGAACACCGTTAAGCTATCGGGTCAGGTTTTGGATCCGATAACCCATTAACAGCCCCGACCAAAGGGGATTTTCCACGTTTAAAATCATCACTGGCTGGAGGAGACATGTGTGAGGTCCACGCTGGCACATGTGTCACTCATTCAATGGGTGAGACACGCCTATGATATGTTGACACGTGGACCGACCCATCAAGTTTAAATGGGCCGGCCCAACTAAAGGCCCACAAGATTTTGCAGACCATAATGGGCCGGCCCAGCTAAAGGCCCACGAGATTTTGCGGACCATAATGGGCTGGCCCAGCTAAAGGCCCACAAGATTTTGCGGGCCATAATGGGCTGGCCTAGGTAAAGGCCCACAAGATTTTTGTGTGCCATAATGGGCCGGCCCAGGTAAAGGCCCACAAGATTCTTGCGGATCATAATGGGCCGGCCCAGCTAAAGGCCCATGAGATTTTGCCGACATTAATGGGCCGGCCCAGCTGTAGGCCCACAAGATTTTGAGGACCCTAGTAGGCCGGCCCATTAACTGGCTGCCATGTTTTGGGCCAAATGCCGACCCATATTTGATCCGGTCCATTAATGGCCTGCCATGTTCCGGGCCTAATAGTGGCCCATATGAGATCCGGCCCGTTAAAAGCCTACCACGTTCTGGGCCAAATTACGGCCCAGATCAGGTCCGGCCCTTTAAGAGGCTTTGGGCTCAATTATGGCCCATATCAGATTTGGCCCGTCAACTGGACACTATGCTTTTGTGCCCACTTGCTAAAGGCCCACTTAGTAATTCAGCCTCATATTAGTTTTGGCCTGTTAAGGGCCCGTTTAACATTTCGGCCCTATATTAATTCGGCCTGTTAAAAGCCCGTCATATAGTTGGGCCTAACTACTGCCCGGTTTGCATCCGGCCTCCTCGCAGCCAATATCTGATTGGGCCAAACAAGGACCGAGACAATTTTGGCTTGTTAAAAGCCCGTGATTTGATTCACACAATCTTGGGCCGGGGTTCATTTCAGGCTGCTGCCGGCCCGTTAGCTGTTCGGCACGTTTCAGGCTTAACCTACATCATGATTGCATGATGGCCCGATTATGTACCGTAATTTTACGGTTTGGCCGGTTTACTGTGAAGGCAGGATATATATACAGTAAAATAACTGCAGCATCGTGAATAAGAAAAAACCTAGACTATACAATAAATAAATTACAGCATATTACATCCACTGGGCATCAAAGTTCGCCACGATGATAATAAAGCACAAGCAGACAGCAGATTACATACACTGGGCATCAAAGATCACCACCAGTGCAAATAAACACGCCGACAAAATAATATACAAAACCGACAGCACTTCAATAGAGTTCAAGAAAGGTTAACCTCTTTGGGGAGCTGCAGCAAGCAATGAGCAAGATGATGAGACTAAGCTTGTTCAACACTTATATCTTCCTCACTCTGAAAGATAAACAAGCGAAGACAGATGACAGGTTTTGCACATAAAAGTATCGATCTTGACAATTCATCACATTTCTTACTGACGAATAAAGTGACACAGTTTAAAATTGCATTAACACAATATTGTATTGTTCAGGTCAAGACATGGCAGGAAATGACATTGTGAAGGAGTTGGCAGCTTCACGACACCACTGGATTACAGATCAAGAACTCATAAGTATCAATGATTAGTGTGCTGTCAATTTATCCCATTTCGGATTGGCAAATAAAGAGATGGTTTAAATAATAGTAGAATGATATGACATTGTTCATAGTTAAGACATTGCAGAATATGACATTGTGTTATAGTGGGTAGGTTCACCACACCACTGGATTACAGATGAAGAACAGAAGCATACATGCAGTGCAAAAGAAGATCACTTGCTCTGTACAGTTTAATTTACATGGTATGAAGAAGGAACTTGGTTGTACAACTGAAAACTTAAATTGAGAAAGGACAAGCTTTTGTTTAAGAACTACATAATAAACTTTAAACATGCAATTTGATGCAAACACCAAAAATAAACAGCTGTTGCAGTCATGCCTAACCAAATATATACAACAAAGTTTCAAGGCTTGAGATGGACAAACTTACATTATTGGTGAAGACAGGCTCTATAAAGGCCTTGTCCATGCTGATGGGGGGGGGGGGTAATTCAAGAAGTTTACCACAAAATCTTCTTCATAAGCATTGCCTTTATTCTACATTTTGTTAAGAGTAAATATAGATGTGATAATATACGAAAAAATGGAGAATATTTAAGATAAGATGAAGAGTGATGCTACATAACCAAGTAGCTATAAATGTAAGTGCAGCCATACAGGAAAAAGGTACAGCCAAGAGCAATGCACAGCTGAACTTCTTCAGTACCAACCTTATGTTAAGAGTAAATATAGATATGATGTGTCGAAAATGGAGGGCAAAGGCAAATAAGATGCAGAGTGATGGTACTTGAACAACTACCTGCCATTATAAGTACACTGATAAAGGACATCATGTACTTACAAGAACAATGCAGAGCTAAAAAAACATTGGCATTGGATATATTCTACACTAAAGTAACCATTCATACAGATCAGATAATTTGGAGCGAACAATTGATAAGCAAGCTATCATGCATACTGCTGTCACATAATGAACAAGGTATGTATGCAAGTACAGTGATATAGGACTACATGTACTAACAAGAGCAAAGCAGCGGGCAACATATTTGCGATATCCTGCCGTTCTTTTCAAACCGGAATTCTTCTTCAGCAGATTTCCTGCAAAAAAGATCCGTAAGGCACCTGCGGAAAAGTAGAAGTTCAAATTGTCATGTGATTTCATAGACAATACCTCACCCTGGGAATGAGACCAGTGCATAACGAGGTTTTTCCATTCAATGTCTTCTAAATTTAGCACAGGAGACTTCGCCAGAAATTCGTTTATAGACTTGCCATCAAAGTGTGATTTCCTCAGGTAACACCGATACTGGTGCAATGCTTCCTTGAAAAGCACAAGCAAGCTTTGCTCGTCATGACAATCCAGATTGACCCTCGCCTAGTTACAACAATGTAATGTAAATCATTGATGTGTTCAATCAGCAGAAAACAGGAAAATAATAACCATGAATAATAGCACTTACACGTAAGATGGACAGGATGATGTGAAAATGGTGTTTGTCTTCACAATAATCTTCCCATGATGGGAATATATGCACATAGTCCCTAACAATATTGAAAGCATTGTCTTTTAAACTGGGAATAAATGGAATGGGGTTCCAATCTGCAGGAATTGGCCGTCTCTGCAGTTGGGATAGGTCTTCGGCCGGTGGACTTGCTGTACTTTTTTCTGGAGTGGGATTTTTCTGTGGTACAACTGGTGCTATGGCAAATGAAATCGGTATACCTTTTGCTGGAGTGCAGGTCCTGTGTGGTGGGGCTAGTGGTGTGGCCAGTGAAGTATGGGTACAGTCTGCTGGAGTCGGTCCTAGTTTTGTGTCACTGGTTATACAACCAATATAAGTGGGGTGCTGTCTGATTTCTCTAGCAGCACCATGTTTTTAAAGGACTTTGCTGGTGCTCCTTCAGGTTCGGCAATCACCCTGTTCCTTTTTGATGTCTGATGCACAAGAACATCATTTGAGTGGAAAAACATGGTATGATGACAGATGGAATATTTATTGATAATGGATGGGCATGGCATCTCGACATATATGATGAGTAAACTAAGCAGATGGCGGTGCAACAAGGTAGAAGATATGCAAGACAACATATGCAAGATACCCGCAATCAATAAAACATTGCCAAATTAGAACAGGCACCTTGATGGGTGAACAAGACAGGCCATCTTCCTTTGACTCCTTGAGGTTAGAATAGTCATTAGGATCATATTCTGAACAAGAATCAACAGGTGTGGAGCGTATGAGTTTCATTGCATCCAGAGTGACACTCAATGCCTTGGTGTAAATTTTGTAAGTCATTGTAGTGTTTAGCTTCAAGAGTGGACTGCTGCTAGTGCGACACAAAGCAGTTACACAGATCATAGTGTACATATAATGGGGAAAACCGTAAGCATCAGAGTAAAATCAGCAAAGTGGAACTTGTTGGAATATATGTGCTAGTATTGCCGGTACGGCTAGAAAGGCTTCGGATACCAACTCTCTTAAAGTGAAGGTGCGGTACTGTTAATATCAGTGTGACTCTCAAAGGCGACACAACTCCCCGCATTTCCTTGCTATTCTTATAGGATTCAAGTGGGCAGGCCACTACAAATCCTATTCCTATGTTTACAAGATCCTACGAATCAAATAGGCTCAAAATGTCCATCACAACCGACCATATAGACCTCTACACTGCAAATGTCCCTGCTCATCTTCAGTACAAGGAACATACTGTACTACTATCATACTCCGTCCATTCCAAAATATAAGTCTTGGTAGAGATTTCCACTATGGATCACATACAGATGTATCCAGATACATTTTAGCGTGTAGATTCAATCATTTTGCTCCACATGTAGTCCATGGTGGAATCTATACAAAGACTTGTATTTAGGAACGGAGAGAGTACATATTAAAGAAGAACGGAAGAGGAACATGGTAAAGAAGAGCAAGCAGATTTTGGATAATAAAATGTTGGTTGCGCAGTGCCCACACATGATGAACTAGTGCGCATTAAGAATGCAACTCCCAGCTGTCTCTCGACCATTTCAGGCGGTTGGATGAAGATCCTACGTCTCCTAACTCTTCTTTCTTCCTCGTCTCTGATTCTTCCCATACAGAACACCGCACGGGCCGCCGGCCGGAGCACCGGCCCCCACCGCCTGTGTTCCTCCGCCACCCCCACCCCCACCCCTGCCCCAACCCCCACCCACGTCGAGTTTTCTTCATTCGGCGAGGCCCCACAACCACCCGAGCCCCTTCGATCGCACCGGCGAACTCCGGCGAGCTCTGAAAAATCGATTGACCTAATTTTGAAATTTAGTCTACTGTGATTTAACTAGTGTGGAATATAAAAGGGGAAAACCATAAGAATTGGGAGTATAGTGTTGAGCATGCCATGGCGGATCTGAAGGTGCAAACCGGACAAAGGCAACTTTGCAACCAAGACAAGAAATCAGAGTAAAGCAGTGGTGATCTATTTTCTTGCCGTGATAAATAAGTTGAGCAGATACGAAAGAGTACCGCCTCTGGTGCGGCGCCATGTACGCATCTGCTGAGAATTTGACGGTGCTGCGGTAGCGATGGCTGTCGGCGGCGTGGAAGCAGATCTAGGAGGGTAGACGATGGCGGCGGGGCGCGGTGGACGAGACGGTCGTAGGAGCGGCGCCGGCAAGGTGGACGACGGCGGGGATGAAGCGAGAGGACGGGATGCAAGGATCCCAGTCCGAAGGCATGGATGAGAGAGGTCACTCTCTTGTAATGGACGACGACGGCGGGGTATCAGCTCCGGCATGGTGGAGGAGGACAGCGGTGGATGGGGTGGCGGACGGCGGCGGACTGAGGAGGGTGGGGTGGAGAGGGTGTTTTGGCGCCCACGGTGTATGAATGGGGAAAAGGGAGGTAGAGAGGAAGAGGGGAACCATGTATTCAGGGCGCGCTTGTCTCAATGCGAGGAAATTTACAAACTTAGCCCCCGTTTCAAATTTCTATAACATCACAGCAACATTAGTTGGTTGGGGATAGGACGGTAATCTCGCATACACCGAATATTTCCTGGCGAGAGTTTGTTTTTGGCGCCCACCGTGAATGAACATGAATCGGGCAGGGAGTCGATTTCGGCCGAGGACACACTGTGTTTTGGCGCCCACCGTGTATGAATCCGGGTGAGAGGCGGTTACGTCACATTTTGGTGAAATGACAAACCTACCCCTATCGAAACCTGTAGAAATCCAACAAATAGGCTTTGCGTGGCAGGGATAGGCAGTAGTAATTTCCATCTCGTAGATTTTGGTTTTGGGCGGTTACTGCGACTTTCCCCGCTTCGTTCAAATTTTTCAGAGTGCACGTTTACCGTGCCAACTCAATTCGAATCCCATTTGTATTCTATTTTTTTCCGAGTGGGATCCATTTTCAATTGGTGTTACATTCTATATACATCATGTTTTTTATATATACTTTCAAAAGCACAACAAAGAATTCTGCTCCTTTATATGTATAATATGATTTACAAATACAACAACCTCGAAATCTTAAGGTTGAATTAGAATTTTTTTAACCAAATTATCAACAACAACAACAACAAAGCCTTTAGTCCCAAACAAGTTGGGGTAGGCTAGAGGTGAAACCCATAAGATCTCGCAACCAACTCATGGCTCTGGCACATGGATAGCAAGCTTCCACGCACCCATGTCCATAGCTAGCTCTTTGTAGATACTCCAATCCTTCAGGTCTCTCTTAACGGACTCCTCCCATGTCAAATTCGGTCGACCCCGCCCTCTCTTGACATTCTCCGCACGCTTTAGCCGCCAGCTATGCACTGGAGCTTCTGGAGGCCTGCGCTGAATATGCCCAAACCATCTCAAACGATGTTGGACAAGCTTCTCCTCAATTGGTGCTACCCCAACTCTATCTCGTATATCATCATTCCGGACTCGATCCTTCCTCGTGTGGCCACACATCCATCTCAACATACGCATCTCCGCCACACCTAACTGTTGAACATGTCGCCTTTTAGTCGGACAACACTTCGTGCCATACAACATTGCGGGTCGAACCGCCGTCCTGTAGAACTTGCCTTTTAGCTTTTTTAACCAAATTATGTTCTACTAAAATGTATGGATCAGTAATATGTACATATTAAATAACATAGATGTGCGTGAATTCATATGAGTATGCATGTTTGATAGATCAATTCTGGTTCGATTATGGATTACATGTATCATCATCTCGAATTCAAATATTTGAATCCCTTTTTTGTTTACTCCTTTCACGCCCATCTCTGTCGCATGCATGCTCCTTCAGGTAGCTATCACTCTCTTTTCCCAAGCTCACCCGCACGCTCACTTCATGTTTCTCCTATCCTCGCAAACATGGTCTCTCGACGTCTCCCTTGAGAAGTGTCACACTCTCCCTATCATTATACATTACACGATTTTCATTATCTTTCACGTCTCTACTGTTCTATGGTATCACTCGGTACCTAAGCTTTCTTTTTCACCGCCACACACACAGTCTCCACTCGTCTTTCACTTTGTCTTTCTCTCTATGGGATTCTCTCGCACACCCTATATGTCTCTAAATATGACTCATACCACTAAAATTACTCTCTCTCTCTCTCTCTCTCTCTCCTGTACACACAACATTTGTTGCGGTCTCCCTTTCGTATCCATCCTAGGCTGACATTATTCATTTGTATACCGATCAGACAACCCCGACTACCGTCACCTCTCTCTCTCACACAGACACACACACACACACACACAACTCCTGCTTCCACTCCCCATCCCGACTACCATCTCTGTCTCACACACACAAAACTCTCGCTTTCGCACCCCGACTCGTATTTCTCTCACAAACATTTATCGACTAGCTAGCCTCTAGATAGGTTTGTACACCCGCACACTCATGCTTCCACCATCGCATACATGTCTCTCTCCCGCTCCTTGTATCTATGTAGCTTTTTCTTCCCTTCTTGAGACACGCCCTCTCGATCGTGCACACACACACACTATCGCCTCATTTTAAGCTGATACCTATCGCACACACACACTCCTTGTGTCTTTGTCACACATGCACTCCGTCCTCCTCCACTCTCCCTCTCTCTCACACACACATGGGCTTTTTGCAACAACTAGCAAGATGCCCATGCATTGCACGGAACATCAAGATGCATTTGTATGAGTAGTTTATCTTGTGGGGGAAAAGGATGAACGAGGGAAGGCCTTATTTGCAAATGTGGAGAGGGGTGTGGGTATCTTTTTGCAAAATTGCCATAGTTTCCTTCCTATACGTCAGATATAGATCGGACGGCCTATATTACAGGATGGCAGGCACACAATCATCACCGACAATGCTTTTTATAAGATTAGGGATAAAAAATAGAGTTGGTGATAATGGTGGGCCTGCCATCTTGCAATGTAGGTCGTCCGATTTATATCCGACGGATAGTAAGGAAAATATGGCAATTTACCCGAACTCTTCACCACATTTGTAGATAAGGCCTTCATCGTACATCCTTTTCTCCCACAAGATCTTGATGTTCCGGGCAACGCACATGCATCTTTCTAGTAAGAGTAGAAATTAGACATATACCACTACTCGAATCTTGAAACCAACAACATTCCTCCCTTATCTCATCAAAACCGCCAAAGGAATATATTTTGAGTGAAACATAACATATTTTTAGTGATATACATATTTCAAAACTAGACTTTTTTTCTATCAGATCGATGAATATGTACTAAACTACTTTGATCGTGTGGCAACGGATTGGCACATTGCTAGTACTTATTATAATTTTTTGGACACCATACAAACGGTGGAGTACATATACGAAGAGAAGAGAGGCGCCGCCTTGATTGGCCTCTCGCTGTCTCGCACACATGAATGTTATGTAAAGGTGACGTTAAAAAATAAACCCTAAAACCCTAGGTGCATGATTGCTGCATTCGCGGGTACCGGGTACATGGTGGAGCACCTTTGTAGGAATAGTCAGCTCGCGTGATAATTTGATCCGTAGGAGTTTATGGTCGGGACCATAGGTGAACAACTTGGAGCGCGGTGGCTCGCTAGTTGCCACAAATTGAGTAGCCACGTTTAAAATATCGTTTTTTAGCGGGGTTAAGAGTTCCGATTTTCAATGGCACGTTATAAGTAGTAAGTAGTTTTTAGAACGATTTGTATGGAGCGAAAATGGAATTCATAGTACTACGTACCTCCTTGGCATATGGTTGTATGGGTTTATGTTGCGAGATATTGATCCTGGTAGTTCTAGGGCAAATACTATGGTTTAGATTTAGATGCTGGTTTTCAGTAATGAAAATCGGAAGGGGAAACCCTTCTTTGATTAAAAAAAACTACTACCTCCATTCTGGTTTACTAGTCGCCATCGTACTTTGGGTCAAAGTTTGTCCATGAATTTTACTTGTAAAATGTGAATGGAAAATGAGATTTTGTTATACCCAAACAAAAAAGGACTGGAGGGAGTGATTGCTCTGACACGGACGCGACCTCTCATAGCGCAGGCATTGAACCGACGCGCCAGCCAAGAGGGCACTTTTCGGCTGCAGGCCGGCTGAAACACGCCTCCTCGCCATGCAACCAACTTAAGACTACCCGCCTGCCTTCATTGAATCCAGCGTGTGCCAAAGAACACGTCCTTTCGTGAGCCGGCAGGCATTGTAGAACACAAAAAATGACTAAAATATAATTAATTTACGCATGTACTTGACTTGTTGTGCTCGCACTGGTAGCAGGAACTAGTAGAGGTTTTTCTTTATTTATAACTCTCCTCACATTTTTTTTGGCTTTGAAGTGAATCATGGTTGCGGACATTATGTATGAATGTGCAGATATCTGTGAACATGAGTTTGATGTGGAAGTTGAACTTGGAATGTTGGGCTTGCGCGTGAACTATACCATGTCCAATGCTTCGTCTGTTATTGTTTGGAAAGTAATTGCTATTATTACGTGACCCAAAAAAAAAACATTTTGTGCCACATCAGTAGATGCACAGACATCACAACAGGCATGCAGACTGGATAAACATTTGAACCTAGCTATTATGAAGGAAATTTTCTATTGACAACAGTTTTAGATAGCAGGAGACGCCTAGCCTGCTCTGCCTCTGCTAGCTTATTTCTGGCTTCTTCCATCTCTTCTTTAGCTTGGGTGAAGAGAGCATCTGATTGCTCTTTTCGCTTCTTCAAGAACTCAGGTACATTATCAAGGGCTGCTGCACGCTTTATTTCAGCCTTTACTAATGCCACGAGGACACAAATAGCTGACGACTACACCTGGCTTGTGTGTAATCCAGCATCATCTGGGAATTTGCACCTTGTGTCTAATCTAGCATCATTAGGGAACTGGCACCTTGTGTGTAATCCAGCCTCATTTTGGAAACATGATCTCGAGGTTGACCATACTTCCCTCCTCGCAGGAACTGCATCCTGACATGAAGTTACTTATTTTTTAGATCAATACTCAGAGCAACCTAGATCCATTTCGTAGAAGCAAGATAAACAGAACTCGGAGAAGTGAATTCAAAAGGAAAATAAATATAAAAACAGACTACAAGGTGAGAACACCCACTTCCTACATCAAGCTAAAAACGAAAGCATTAGGACGATTAAGACTCTTCTTATTACACATCGAAGAACACCACACTTAAGAGAAACAGAAACTACAACATATACACATCGAAGAACACGAGGCTAAACGAAAGTAATTGAAAGGGTGTTACTTACCAAAGCTCGTTTTACAGGTTCGGTGCAGCTCCTCTTTAACTTGCCACACTCCTTGAAGGTGTCCCGAATATCCCGTGTTTGGTCTTCATTGCTCCTCTGCATGTTCGCACTCGTGGTTTTAAAATCTCAACATGGCAAGAAAAATATACTACTAGTAATACTCGCGCATCTTGTGGGCAACATTAAAGCACTCGTCTGCCATGTTAGAGCATCTCCAACAGAATCATAGCATCGGGCGCTTTAAAAAAGCGTTTACAGTGCTGAGATCGAGAAGTAGATACTAGAGAGTAGAGGATAGTTCTCAGCATAGATAGATAAAAAAAGATAATTCAACTACTCCTCGTTGTCCGACTCCTCCTCGGTGATGTCCTCCTCCGACGTCTGACTGTAGGCGTGAAGATACCGATCATCGTCGGATTCCCAGGGCGACGCTGCTCCTAGCCTCATGTTGAATTGAGCGTCTGCTTTTCTCCTACGCTTGGCCTCGCGATAGGCGGCTCGCTCCGCCCTCCTCTTATCCCTCTCCGCCCTCCTTTCCGCATAGAACTGGCGCTCGTTGACGGTGTCCTGCGGGAAGTGTTGGCGCCATGGCTTCCTCGTCCATCTCGGTGATGCCGAGACGGTGCTCCCGCCTCCGGTTGTCGCGACGATCCTCGTCGGTGCTAAGCCGTGGCAGAGGCGCGAGCTCTCGCGCCGCTTCCCGCTGCCGGCACGCTGGGGAAGTTCAATGTTCTATGAGGCCACCGGAGGTGCCACACCGCCGCGTTGTACGTGCGGGCGGCCTTGTTGGCGGTGTCGAAATTGCCGAGGCCGAGGCGCATCCCGCGGAACCGGATCTCGGCAGAGAAGCCGCCGGAGGGGCACGCGCGGACGCCGCGGTATCCCCAAGTTTCCCCGGCGACGCGGCGGCATGGTGGCATGGCGGCGGCGAGGTGAAAAAGACCGGGGAGAGAGCATTGGCAAGGCATAGAGCGGTGGGAGGGCATTGGATTTTATAAAGCGCGCCGGACGCCTCGCGCCAAAACTAGCACACGCCCGACCGCTTTTTCCCGTGCCCGCGCGATCCTTTCCCGACGTCTCTGCTATCTCTACTCTCTTCTCTACTGTTATATTTATTTAATATTTAATATTTAATATTTATCTCTACTTCCTTTACTGTCTACTTTTTTTCTTGCAATATAGGCCGTCTGATTTATATCTGACAGATAGGAAGGAAACAAATGGGAATTTTGCAAAAAGATACCCATACCCCTCTCCAGATTTGCAAATAAGGCCTTCCCTCGTTCATCCTTTTCTCCCACAAGATAAACTACTCATACAAATGCATCTTGATGCGTGCAATGCATGTGCATCTTGCTAGTTCTAAAAACCTTTCCATCATTTGCCACACTACAGGTTGCAGATGAAAAACCTACCCAAGCACAGCGCGATACAGGAGCGACACACAATTACTAGCTGATATTCTGTTGGACAATGGAGGATATAACCAATTACTTTTACGGGAACAATAACCCAGGAAATTTTAATGGTAGGTATGAACAAAATTGGAACTGCACATGTACTGCTAAGTGATTCAATACACACATTACCAATCAAGGAGGAGAACGATGGTCGCGGTGGTCTTTGTGAGTCATGGTCGGCAACGGGAGTCAGTTCATTGTCCACGACGGTGGTACTTCTGCGCTTTGCGTCGGCTTCTAGGAAGAAAATCCAAGACCGTGGAAGACGATGCCGGGGAAGAGGCTCCCTGTACAACGACGACGGTGGACCGGCTCCAGTGCGGCGTATGAGTTCGTCGATGAGGCAGATGCGCTGCGATGGACGAGTGCACCGATGTAAAGGGGAGGAGCATGAAGGCTGCAATGCCATCGAGAAGTCTATTTTGCGGTGGGGATAGAAAATGGGGAGTATTCAGGTGTACTACTCTGGGTGCCGGGGTGGGGTTGGCTGGGTAGGATGAACCCGAAGTTACGAAAACAGCGCCCTACCAAGCGTCATCCGTAGGCCTGTTCCGAAGGCTATGATGGTAACTTCCCACTGCTCGAATCAGGTTCGCGGGAGATTTTCCCGCCGACCTCAAAATTTTGTGACACTGGACTCCCTGTGTGGCATGTTGAGTGATTCGACTAAGCAACTAGCGAGTAGTAGTAGTAAACTCTGCATATTAGGTTTAACCGAAGTCAAACTTCCTAAAGTTTCACCAAGTTTATAGAAAAATATAAACATTTACCATAACAAATATGTATGATGTGAAAGTACATTCAATAATGAATCTACTTTTATTTATTTGTTATTGTATATGTTAATATTTTTTGTTATAAGCTTTTTGAGAGTTTACAAAACTTGACTTTGACCAATGCTAATACGCGGACTTAAATAAAAATGGAGGGAGTACACATTTGTTTTCTTAGTTTGTAGTGAACTAATCATTTGTTGAAATTGTGAAATTAATATATTAGGCTATTGACCTCGAATGTAATGGTCTATACAATTCAATAGTTACAATCATTGTCGAATCCCAAGATGTATACAAGGTCTATAGTACTTGACAACATGCTCAAACTCACATAATCCCGTTCAAATGAGAATCTAAATGCATTTCATAGTTATTACTTTGTAGGATGCAACAAAAACAACCATAACTCTACATCAGCCATTATAGAAGCAACATTTTGACAATTCCCAATGTGTGAATGAAACGTGCAGAGAGAGCTTTTGAAGATGGAGCAGATAGGGCGGGAAAGATTGTATGTATGTGGACGAGAGAGTAGGAGACAAACCTAACGAGACAGAGAGAGAGAGAGAGAGAGAGAGAGAGAGAGAGAGGAAGAAGTTAGGTCTGTGAGAAAGATGGAGACATGTAATATACGTGAGATCGTGTGCATCCGGATTCTGTATATGTTGAAGGAGAAGAGACAACATGTTTGATGACAGAGCTGGAAAAACATGGACGAGAGGGGAAGGATCTCGTGGGTTGAGGGATTGACAATTTTGTGCGGGGGAGAGAGATTGGTAATTTTGTGCAAGAGAGAGAGAGGGTCGGGGAGGAGTCAGTGAGCCGCCGTCACATCACCCTCCTTCCAAATGACCACACATTCCCTAGCGCGGTGTGGTCGCCGTCTTCGATCTGCTCGATGCCCTCTTTGAAGATTGAGGTGTTGTGCATGTTGGGGTGCAAAGAAGCACAAGCGAGAGTGGTCGCTGCATAACCTTGGATGGGGATGAATTGTGCGCTCGGGGGAGTGTGTTTGTGTGTGATGTGCTACGTGTGTGTGTGTGTGTGAGAGAGAGATAGATAGATAGAGAGAGAGAGAGAGAGAGAGAGAGAGAGATATTGAGAGAAAACAAACCTAAGGAGAGAAATGGGTATTCATGAAGAGATTGTGCGGGCCTTGAGGTGGGCAGGGGCCGGGTGAGGGTGTCAAAATGTGAGCGTTGATGCATGTGTTGCATGCGATTGTGCGATGGATGAACGAATCGAGAGAGATGGTTGTTGTGTTAAGGATGCTCCTCTCTCTCTCTGTCTCTCTCTGTCTCTCTGTCTCTCTCTCTCTCAAACACACACACACACACACAAGTAAAGTAGAAGACCGTTCTCTCATGAATACACAATGTATCGGCATCTGTCTATGTCTCACTCATGCATGATCATTTGCACATTCACACCTCTCTATGTCTGTATCACACGCACACCGTCTCCACATTGCCCTTCCGCCACAACACACATATGGACACATACACACGTTCCCTCTCAGTCACACACACAAAATAAGTATTAAAAAAACTAGAGCGCACCTAAAACGTCCAAATCCAAATAAACACGAACTGGAGCTAAATTCAAATATATGGAAATATTGCAGCGTCAAGAACTTTCCCAGGAAAAAAAAGTTGAGTAATATTCGAGGATTGTTTTCACACACACAAAAAGGTTCAGTGGATGTGCTTCGAGCGCGACACGGTGACGCACCGTTCGATCGACTGCGCGGCCGCGGTTCACGCGCTTGCACAGGATTCCGTATCATGGCTGTGGTACTAACTTCCAAAAAAAACTAAAAAAAGCGCTGCCTAAGTCTAATGTTTACGTGTACTAGTACGGTTTTCTTTTAAGTTTAACCAACCTTATATAAAACTAAAGTAAGCTCCCACACGCGCACTCATCAATATGCCACCGCCGCTGTTGCGTATGCCGGCGCCCGCCTACTCCGGCCAACAATTTCTCGCCCATCACCGCCGTGTCGCCGCCATCCCTATGCCATGAAGCCGAAAGCTCGTTGTCGGTGTCAAAACCGCCGGATCTCGGGTAGGGGGTCCCGAACTGTGCGTCTAGGCGGATGGTAACAGGAGATAAGGGACACGATGTTTTACCCAGGTTCGGGCCCTCTTGATGGAGGTAAAACCCTACGTCCTGCTCGATTGATATTGATATTGTGGATGTTTACAAGAGTGGATCTACCACGAGATCAAGGAGGCTAAACCCTAGAACCTAGCCTATGGTATGATTGTAAGGGTTGTTGATGATCTGGTCCTACGGACTAGAGCCATCCGGTTTATATAGACACCGGAGAGGGCTAGGGTTACATAGAGTCGGCTACATTGGTAGGAGATCTACATATCCGTATCACCAAGCTTGCCTTCCACGCCAAGGAAAGTCCCATCCGGACACGGGGAGAAGTCTTCAATCTTGTATCTTCATAGTCTTGGAGTCCGATCGATGATGATAGTCCGGCCAATGATAGTTCGGTGATGATGGTAGTCCGCTATCCGGACACCCCTAATCCAGACTCCTCGGTAGCCCCTGAACCAGGCTTCAATGACGATAAGTCCGCATGTATATTGCTTGGCATTGCAAGGCGGGTTCCTCCTCCAAATGATAGAAGATTGTGAACACCAGGATAGTGTCCGCTCGCAAAATAAATTCCACATTCCACCGTAGAGAGAATAATAATATATACACAAGATAAATCTGCTGACGTTTTGTTTGGCATGACGTCACACAACTACCAAGCCCTTACACGAATTGTTTTTACTTTACCACCTCAACAAGATTCAGCGAGGCGGTTTCCTTGGCACGTCTTGTCGAAGTAGAGATCGTGTTTCCCCTTAATCCGGGATTCTCATCAATACGGACGTGGGTAACCCAACCGCGCCATTGATGGTGACGCTTGGGAGATAAGAGAATTTTATCAGGCCGGTGGGGGACGCGTAAGACTTCGCCCGCCCATATAAGGGATAAGGATTCACCTTCTCACCTACGCCTTCTTCCTCCTTTGCTTATCCATCTCCGCGCACTCGAGCTCCAGCGCCCAAGTTCGCGCATCTCGTCTCAACCTTCTCCGACCATGTACGGAGCGGGAGGTAAATGGTTGGCCTCCACCGTTAAGGAGGAGCACATCGTAAACTAGCGGCGCCGGATACCTTTCCGGCGACATCGCGCACCGGCTGCCCGACGAGGGGCAGCTCATCCCCACCCCTAGTCCCCATGAGAGGGTCGTCTTTCTTCCCCACTTCCTCCGCGGACTGGGCTTTCCATTACATCCCTTTGTCCGGGGGCTCATGTTCTACTATGGCCTGGATTTCCATGATCTGGCGCCGAACTTCATCCTCAACATCTCGGCGTTTATCGTCGTGTGTGAGGCCTTCCTCTGCATCCAGCCCCACTTCGGCTTGTGGCTCAAGATCTGCAATGTCAAGCCGAAGGTAGTGAAGGGCACTCAAGCGGAGTGCGGAGGCGCCATGTTGGGCAAGATGCCCAATGTCCTTTGGTTCGAAGGGGCCTTCGTGGAATCCGTCAAGGGGTGGCAATCGGGGTGGTTCTATATCACCGAGCCGCGTGACCCTACATGGGCGGCGGCCCCCGAGTTTAGATCTGGTACTCCCACGCAGCTCACCTCCTGGAAAGAGAAGGGCTTGCCGTGGGGTAGTTCGGAGGAGCTGACGGGACTCCAAGCCTGTATCAAGAAGCTGGTGAAGAAGCTCAGGCTGGTTAACATGGTCCAGGTCATGCTCGTCCGCCGGATTCTCCCATGCCAAGAGCGGGCATTCAATCTATGGGAGTTCGATCCGGAACAGCACCAGGCGCTGAGCAAGCTCTTCGACACGACGTACGAAGGCGCCTGGAAGGTGCTGTTCAAGGGCGCCGAAGCCCCCGCATCCGCGACTGAAGATCGCGGATTTCGCTCACAGCGCCAGGCCTACGAGGTAAGTGATTCTACTCCTTTACGGGACACTTGTTTTTCATAGTTTGACTCAATGCGGGTTTTAATTTCCCCTTTTCCTTTGACAGGACTGGATGAGGAAGGCGGAGCATATTACCTGTCCGGCTCCTATGCCAGAAAACCCAGTAGACGCTCGCCTAGTGAGGCTGCTGGTTCCGGCACCGCACGTGGTGCCGGAGAAGAAGGCCAAGAAGGAGGCCACGGGTGCTCGAAAGAGTGCCCGTTTTCAGGTGTCCGACGACTGGGCGGACTCCTCCCGAAAATGAGGAGGAGGAAGAGGACTCTCTCCCAAAGGAGGGAGAGAGGAAGAGGAAGGCTTCCCAACAGGGAGGCCGAAGGGTCCAAGAGGGAAGGACTATTCCCGGACAGCTCCGCCAACATCAACGTTGGCGAGGAAGAATGGCCTTCAAGGGCCAGGCCTCTGGCAAGATCGTAAGTATCCAGATTCCTGAATGATTTATAATTTCTTTTTCTGTGTCACATAGTGTCATTCTGATGCCGCATGCTGCCTGTAGTCCGGCCAGTGATGATCTCCCCGCTTCATCGAGCGGGTCGTTGGCTCTGTCGGATGTAGACTCCATCCCGACCGCCTCCACCCCTCGTGACGCCGAGGACGCCGAGGTGGGAGCCCAAGAAGGGACCCATCAGGGTGAGGCTCCGGAGGCGCCACAAGGCGTCCTCCCGGACTTTGCGCCGGACTCCACATCGGAACCCGCAGTGGTTCCGGAGTCCGGCCGGCGGCCCCTTCGAACGAAGGCTCTCATGGAAAAGCATGAGAGTTTGGAGCGTGACTCAAAGACTCGAGAGTCCGAGCTTGCCTCGGCTCCCGAAAGTGCCAAAACTGCCAAGGCCGAGGCCCATAAGTCCCTTCAGGCGATTGAGTTGATGAGGAAGATAGCAGCGGGTAAGGCGTTTTTCATGCAAAGCAAGCATGTGAATGTAAATTACGTGTTACTTACCCGAATTCGGAGCTCTCCAGGGGCATTTGCAGATCTGCCTCGCAGCGTGTCTGATGCCGCTGCATTCTACCGAGCCGAGGAGGGGAGCTCAACGGAGAAGGTCTTCGGTCTCGATATCTTTGAGACCGGCCATCCGGTGCCCCCTAGCGACCAGCTGAAGCAGCTGGTCGAGCTTCACAAGGTGGGCGAGCAGGCCATGAAGGGCCTCATAGTCCGGCTGTGGCCTGGAGAGGCCATGCCTGGGAGCTACTCCGGCCTCGTGCGACAGCTGGTGGATGCGTGCCCCTGGGTGGAGGTTATCAAGCGCTCCGCCTATATTGAAGGTGCTCGTCGGGCCCTTGCCCGCGCAAAGGTGCATTGGGGCAAGCTGGATGCGGAGAAGCTAATCACTGACGCGCCACCAGTGGGCAAGGAACATCGTACGCCCAAAATGTACTATAAGGCTGTCCTGAAGGGTGCCCGCAAGATTGCGGATGAGTGCCCCAGGGATGTAATTATTGATAAATTCGCAATGTGTTATCCTGTGCGCTGAAAACTTTGTTCATATGCGCTAAGCAACGCTTGTTAATTTAAAATATTACCTTCTGTGCGGCCGTTTATTACATCTGAGAGATGGCAAGTCGTCGGCTTCAGCCCCCATGCCACTAGTGCTGGGGTGTTCGGGATAAACTTGAGCACTCTTGTTACCATTTTTGGGTCCATCTAGGGAGGCGCTCAACACAACGAACAAGGCAACCGGACTTATAGTGCTTGAACACTCTCACTTAGCCATAGAATTCTATAATTTTAAATTTCGGCGAAGCCCCTAGTATTCGGAGGACCGAATTGGGCGCTATCCACGCCTTCGTCAGACATAATCCGGAACTTCGCTCGAAGGGCGTAGGTCTTTAAGGACCCGAAAGGACCTCTCGAACAACGACCAGTCTCTCGCCTTATCATGACAGTCAGTTTTAGCTTTCTCCACTGAGGCGTTAAACCGGCTCAACCGGGGCGCAATCGCAGTGGTTCTCCCAGTGCTACCTTAGCCGATAGAACGGAACGTAAGGTGCCAAACATGGGAGCCGGGCAAACCCAACTATTGACCCAAGACATGATTCGGAGCCGATTCATATAATGCTATAAGTTCGGGGTGCCGCACTTGTGGAAGTGTGCGGACTTTATCACACCATAATGCGGAGAACATAAGCCCTGGTGTATTTGGCCGTACCAAAATGTACGGGTGCAACATGTCGTAAATGAACATATGCTATGAGTGCGGAATGATACATATATATAAGGTAATGCAATTATAGGCAAAAAAGTGCTGCATTTTATTCGAGAAGATATGCTATGAGTGCGGAATGATACAAATATTGCGGAAAGCAAGGGATTGGACGAATTAAA
The DNA here is from genome assembly GCA_021605145.1 of Aegilops bicornis. NCBI lineage: Eukaryota > Viridiplantae > Streptophyta > Magnoliopsida > Poales > Poaceae > Aegilops > Aegilops bicornis. Next base: position 637,913,670 of record CM038673.1, on the reverse strand, counting down.
GGTGTCTCCCTCCAGGGGTAGGCCGCAGAATGTTTGTATTTAACAAATTTAATGCTCGTGATGGAGGCCACCTGAGTGTTCGTCGCGACCTTTGTCCTTCCCTGGCTGTTGCATCATGAGTTCGGCAGGGTCGCCGCCGGACATAGTTCTGTATAAAAAAGAGAAAAATAAAAGAAAAAAGCGACACACTTGGGAGCCCCTGGTGTGGTCGAACCGCACTCTGGGTCTGTTGTGGTTGTGCCTTTCCCCCAATGCCCATGGTATCTCCAAGGCGTAATTATGTACGCGGAGAGCTTCTCTTACAATTTTGCGAGGGCTGGGGTTGAGGCCGCATTGCTACGCGTGCTCGGAACGTGCCAGGTGGTCTTGGTTGATGTTGCTCCGGGCGCGTTTGGTCGTGTCCGGTCGTTTAGCGGCCGGACTCGAGAATTGCCTTAAAAGGCTGCTCGCATTTACGCCGCAAGAGCCGCTGTATGTTCCTCCGTTCGGAGGAGCGTTCCGTGTTTCCATTGACCGTGATGACTCCACGAGGGCCTGGTATCTTGAGCTTAAGGTATGCATAATGCGGCACCGCGTTGAATTTTACCAAACGCGGTTCGTCCGAAAGCAGAGCGTGATAGCCATCATGAACGGGACTATGTCGAAGATTAACTCCTCGCTCGGAAATTATCCGGGATCCGAAGACCACTTCGATGTAATCGAGCACATACAATTGGCCTCGACACCTGGTATGACACCTTTGAAGGTTGTCTTTGTAGGTTTAATCCTTGAAGGGTCTATTCCCATCTTGCGCCTTGTGTCACGATAAAGCAGGTTCAGGCTCTGCCGCCGTCCATCAGGACTCTCGTGAGGTGAAATCCATCGACGATTGGGTCTAAAACCAACGCGGCGAATCCGCCATGGCGGATACTGGTCGGATGGTCTCTTCGATCGAAAGTGATCGGGCAAGAGGACCATGGCTTGAATTTTGGGGCGACTGGCTCCATCGCGTATACATCCCTTAGTGCTCGCTTCCTCTCCCTCTTGGGAATATGCGTTGCGTATATCATGTTTACCGTCCGAACTTGAGGGGGGAATCCCTTTTGTCCTCTGTTGTTCGGCGGCCGGGTCTCTTCCTCATCATCGCTGTGTAGCCCCTTGTCACTGTTTTCGGCGATTAATTTGCCTGCCTGCTTAAATACCCAACAATCTATGTTGGTGTGGTTAGCTGGCTGTTCGGGGGTTCCATGTATTTGACATGAGCGGTCGAGTATTCGGTCCAAATTGGACGGGCCCGGAGTGGTTTTTTTAAATGGCTTCTTCCGTTGACGGGCTTGGAGCCTCGAATTGGCGTTGACTGCCGTATCCTCATTCTTTGTCGCCGTTAATCACGGCGTTTATTTTTGTTTCGACGCAACCTGCCATTGCGGTCCTTGGTATCCGGACTGCCGGCATTTTTGCTGAGGTTGTTACTCGCGAAGCTAATAGCTATCCTCTCCCGCCTGAAGCGGGTCATGAGTGATGTGAGGGCTGCCATGGATTTCGGCTTCTCCTATCCTAGGTGCCGGGCCAGCCACTCGTCGCGGATCTTATGTTTGAAGGCAGAGAGCGCCTCTGCATCCGGACCGACGACGAAAAGATGTTTCTTTGTTAAGAACCGTGTACAGAATTGCCGGCCGATTAAATGCAGCTGCTGGATTATGTGGCTTAGGTCATCTGCATCTGGTGGTCGCACATACGTGCCCTGGAAGTTGTCGAGGAATGCGGCTTCCAGGTCTTCCCAGCATCCAATTGACTCTGCGGGCAGGCTGTTAAGCCAATGCCGAGCTGGTCCTTTAAGCTTGAGCGGGAGATATTTGATGGCGTGAAGATGCGTCGCCATGGGCCATGTGTATATGGAGAAGATAATCCTCAATCCAAACCGCGGGGTCTGTTGTGCCATCGTAGGATTCGATATTAACGGGTTTAAACCCTTCAAGGATTTGATGATCCATTACTTCGTCAGTGAAGCATAGTGGGTGTGCGGCGCCTCTGTATTGAGCAATATCGCGACGTAGCTCGAGAGAGCGTTGTCTGCTGTGTTCGGCCCGGCCGGAGTAGTTATATCCGGCGCGACGGTATTCGTCGTGGGTCTTGGGGCGCCCATGTGATACATAGATGGATTGTCTTGCCTTGTCCTCCAATATATCCCGCAAGTCCGGCGCGTTCCCCCGTGGCTTCATGCTTTTTGAGCGATGCCGGGTACGGTTTTGGTGGAGGGCTTGCACGCCTCTCTGTCGCGGCCACGAGGTGGCCGGTCTGCCATATTGTGCGCTGGTGATGCAGGTTTGTATGCCTCCTCCTCTAATCGAGGGAGCAACTTGCGTTTTGGGTAACTTTTGGAGGGGCGTTCGAGTTCATACTCTTCGGCCGCGAGGACCTCGGTCCATCTGTCGGCCAGCCGGTCTTGATCAGCTTGAAGCTGTTGCTACTTTTTCTTTAGGCTGTTTGCCGTGGCCATTAGCCTGCGTCTGAAACGCTCTTGTTCGACGGGATCCTCGGGCCTGACCAGATTAAATTGTCGCCGAGGCTTGCCTGCGTCTCCGGAGGGAGGTAAGTAATTGTCATCCTCGACCTCTTAAATGCCGCCCTCTCGTGAAGGCTTGCTTCTGCCTCCTCCTGCGCTTGATTGTGCTGGAGGGAGTTGTCTTCGGCACTTTCTGGGTGTTATTATCTCCTGTGCCGGAATCTCCATTCTTGCCGTGGTGGGATTTAGAGCGGCGCCGCTGACGTTGGCGCTTGGGCTGTTTCTTTAAGGAATCGGCCTCTGCTGCTTCTTCGTCGTCCCCATCTTTTGGGGTGTCTACCATGTATATGTCGTATGACGAGGTGGTCTTCCAGTGTCCTGTAGGCGCTGGTTCTTGGTAGTCTCCGGCATCGTCGTCCATACCGTCGATGTCTTCGGAGTCGTAGTCGAGTATGTCGGTTAAATCGTCGACGGTGGCTACGAAGTGGGTGGTGGGTGGGCTTTGAATTTCTTCGTCGTCCGCGTCCCAACCATCCTGGCCGTAGTTAGGCCAGGGCTCTCCGGATAGCGAGAGATGCTTCAGTGAATTTATGATATCGCCGAAGGGCGAGTGCTGAAAGATGTCCGTAGCGGTGAATTCCATGATCGGCGCCCAATCGGATTCGACTGGCAGGGGCGCAGGAGGCTCGGAATCCGGCACCTCGGAGTCATGAGCTTTATGCGGGACAAGGTAAGTGTTCGGCTCCATCGCCGTAGAAGTTGCAGCTCCCGAGGCGTGTCCAGCCATCAGTCCTCGATCCGAGCGATCGGCTCCGGACTATGGGTCGGAGCGGATTCGTGTGCGGCCTCCAAGGTGCTGTCCGGCGGCAGAGTTAGGTCATGCCCATCGTGACAGCGCGGCACGCTCGGCTGTGGCTCAGATCCATCGAAGATCAAGTCTCCGCGGATATCGGCCGTGAAGTTTAGGCTTCCAAACCTGACCTGACGGCCAGGGGCGTAGCTTTCGATCTGCTCCAGATGGCCAAGTGAGTTGGCCCGCAGTTTATATAGACACCGGAGAGGGCTAGGGTTACATAGAGTCGGTTACATTGGTAGGAGATCTACATATCCGTATCACCAAGCTTGCCTTCCATGCCAAGGAAAGTCCCATCCGGACACGGGGAGAAGTCTTCAATCTTGTATCTTCATAGTCTTGGAGTCCGGTCCATGATGATAGTCCGGCCAATGATAGTTCGGCTGATGATGGTAGTCCGGCTATCCGGACACCCCCTAATCCAGGACTCCCTCACTCGCCCACTCACGTCGTCTGCAGTCCCTCCTCGCCATGCCACCGCGTTGCCAAGCACGCGAGCAGCTGGTGGAGCCGCGTCTATGCACGCAGCGTACAAAGAGGATGACGAGCGCGTGCTCCAGCACGCCGGCGAGGAGGAACTAGCGTGTCGTTGTCGTCTCCGCCTGAGCAGAGGAGGCGCGCATGGTGGCTGTCGCGGCGGAAGCCGGTCGCGTGCGCGTGGAGCCTGCAAACCGGGTGCGGACGCCGAATCTACCTTCGAGACCTTGAATGCCACGTGGATCGTGCAATCCAAAGGAGCAATTTGGGTCAGTCGACTCATGTGAGCCATTTGGTGCAACATGGATGGCTGGAAGGGCTTCTTCCGCCTCTTCTGCCGTCTTCTTCCTTCGCTCCGTCGAACTTCTTTCACAAATCGAATGACCCAAATTATACTACTAGTACGAACGTATTAAGTACAGTAGGAACACGAAGATACGAGCAGTAGTACCAACTTCAAGAAGAACAGTAGTAAGACATAGTAATAGTACTACTGTTCGTACTAAAGAGTTCAAATAATGAGAAAGAACATACACATAGTTCTGCTGGGGCCTCAGCACAACACACCCTTGAAAATAAACTAAGCAACTAGTCCGCTTGACACCGCAGTAGAACCAGCATGAGCGACGGCACTGCCACCTACTCGGAGTCCGAATCCACGTCCTCGACTTCGTCCTCGTCCCTCTTCCTCTTTCTCTTCGCGGACGCTTCTTTGCTTGAACCGGACACTAGGCTCTGCTTCTTCATCCAATCCTTGTAGATATTTAAACAAAGGTAGGCATCCATTGCTGCGTACAAGATGTGATCTTCATCTAATGTCTTCGACTCCCATGCATGATGAAACTCGTGATGAGGTTTCTTCAGTTTAGCGTACGAAGGATCAATCATGGCTGCTGCCAGGGTCAACATTGAAGGTTGAGAGGAGGACACCAGGCTTACCTTCTGGAGATCGAAGGGCTGTCCTACAACGAGACCTATCCGATGCAGGACATCCCTGTCGTTAGTAACGAATTTCACTCTTTTTTCCTTGAGGAAGTTCTTAAAATCCTGACACTCAACGTCGGCATGGCATATGTGGTAGACCAAGCAAACGTTATGTACGCAAACCTGGATCATGGCGGGCTTCTTCCTCTCTTTGTCCTCTAGATCCTTCTCTCGTCCCAGGACTGTGGTGTACTCAACATCTAGCCCAGTGACCCACTCATCCGTTGAACTGTTGAACATGCGTAGGAAGCGAGCAAGCCATGCTTTCACCGTCGCGGATCCACGTGTGTAGATGACGATGAGCTGATCGCCGGTGATGGCTCTAACCTGGTACTCTGGCGACCATGGAGATTTGGGAGGCCATGGATGTTGGAGGAGGGTTAGGAGAAGTTGAACTGTTGTACCCCGCAAAACCTGGGAGCGAACTAATGTGAAAGGATGGGACGACTGGGAGCGAACTGTTTTGAGGTAGAATACAGAGATGAATAGGGCGTGCGAACGGCGTGGGGTTGCTGGCTTGCCCAGTGGATAAACGGCAGCAAGCTCCCAAAGAGTTCTCGAGAACTACGCGGGACCCACTAGATGTCATGTCTACTAGACCCATATCGTAGGCCTGACGATATAGCTTCTGCCTGTTCGCACGCCATGCCGGCGCGTGGATGTAACTTCACTTAATTTTTTCAACCATCGCGCCTCCCACGACCTTCGCCTCCCTCGCGCGGTCACGCCCTTTGAGACTTCGACCGGCTATAAATGAGCAATTTTTTTTGCCTACTCCGCATGCATGATACTCCCTCTGGTCCTTTTTACTCCCGTCAACCGTTTGCAAAGTGTTCGACCAAATTTATACTTTTTTTGAACACCACCTTATATTAATTAACCAGCCACACCAGTACACTCATTCGATACAATATTCACCACATAGGGAGGTACGTTATTTACAAGAATGCCATCTAATCCATTGTCAAAGCTATACTTAGCGATTAAGTGTGCCACCTTATTGGCCGAACGACTAATATTTGACAATTGAAGATTGTTGATAAACTTCGAGATGCTCAACGCTTTCATCTTTAGGTCACGCCTGTCATAGTCCCCCGATGCAAGAGACGCTACCAAAAAAGCAAAATCAGTCTCTAAAATTACAGGATTATGAAGAGAAATACCTATGTAGAGACCAGAAATGCAAGCCTTAAGCTCCGCTTCCTCCATGCTTTGACAGGCATCAATGAAATCCCACGAACAAATTTATACTAAAAATATCAATATCTACAATACTGATTATAATGAGTATAAGAACTACATTTTATAATGAGTGTAAAAATATTGATTTGACATTGTGAATGTTGATACTACATTTTTCTATAAGTCTGGTGAAAGTAGAGGTACATTGACTTCAGACAAAACTTAAATGCAGAATGCAGACTAGTTCCTCCGTCCAGGTGCGTGCCATGTCCTATCTTGTCATCACAACAAGGTTAGCTATTAGAGTACCACTACCTCCCTTCTAGTTTAAAGGGCTCGATTCAAAAAATTTACCTACTCTTAGCAAGATAGTAGAGGTGGTGGAATAGTTTTTGAAGTCTCCAAAAGTACTCAACTAATGATGTCGTTCTTCACAAAAAAATGTGTTTACCAATGCATGCATGAATAGTAGTTACTCTAACCCCCCTCTGTTCTTTAATTCTTTGCCACATCAGCATGTTTGCTATTCCCGTGTGCATGATACCAGCTAAGATACCACCATTATGGCCGGCCTTAATCATCACATGCAATAATTTATTGCACCTTGAAATATGAACATGTGTGGGGCGTGTATGTTTTTAATGACTTGAGACTATACCTAGCCCCAGTGGCGGAGCTACTCTTAAAAGCATGGGCGGGCCAATCTGAAGAGAAGCCCAATATTTGTGATAATTATGACCCACATTTACCCTTAGCCCAGCCTGTTGCATCAAAACATGGGCGGGCCATGGCCCTTTTTCTACAATGTAGCTCCGCCAGTGCCTAGCGTGGCATGCAAGATGACTTATTATGCATCGTTCCCCATACCTGCAGGAAGCCCGTTAGTCTCCAAATCTTTTCCTCTCCATGTGTGGAAACAATCCGGAAACAATATGCCTGCCAAACTCTCCTTCTCTCTCCGGCGATCCCACCACTCCACCCCATGTGAAAAAATCTGCATGCATGACTCTCCTCCCCCCACGCTCGTCCAATCCGTTGTGACCAGCAATATTTCCACCCCTTCGCACCCCCGTAATTTACTCCAACAAATATGCCCACGTAGCTTTTATGTAACTTCAGGTGCATTGGGTCACTGACATATGGGCCCAACGGGGGACTGGCCTACATGTCAGTGACGCAACTGGACCTGCAGTTAAGTCAGTGCAGCTTAGTACATATCTTACGTAGGTGTGCCATTGCTCGCTATAAATACTGCGCATCCCACGACATCGCTATCTCCTCCCCCTCACGTTCACGTTCATCGCTATCTCCTCCCCCTCCCACTCACGTCGACCACCATGGCATCGCCCCTCCCAACCCCTAGGAGCCCCTCGCTGCACCGCACGGATGGTCATGCGTCGCCGTTCCGTTCCTCGCCACCACTAGTCGACAAGGACGCATCGGTGTTCCGCTCCTTGCCGCTACGCGATGCATCGCTGTTTCGTTCCTTGCCGCCACTAGTCGAGGAGGACGCATCGATGTTCTGCTCCTTGCCGTGACGCGACACGTCATCCTTCCGTTCCTCGCCGCCACTAGTCGAGGAGGACGCGTCGGCGTTCCGCTCCTCGCTGCGAGACGTCGAGGTGGACGCGTCGGTGTTCCCTATCTCGCCAGCATGCGCGTTGGAGACGTGTCGGCTCCCCGCTATGAGGAGAACACCGCGCCGCCCGCCGAGCCCCCCAACCTTGAGGAGCTTTGGAAAGAAATGGATGTCTCCTTGTGGGAGGCTTTGCCTCCAGCAGAGCGCGCCGAAATAGAGGTGGAGAAGAAGACTGAGGAAGAGAAGCGCACCGCGGAACAAGCTGCCTGGGAGGCCTATGTCGCGTCCGATAGAGTCAGGCAATTGGCTCTTTGGCAGAAAGAGCTTCGTGGCGAGGGCCGTGAGGGTGGCGGAGGACGCCCGTGCCGACGCCCTGAGTGTAGTCAGGCCCAAGTGCCTCATCTACGCTTGGCGGTACGTGGACCGGGTGCACGCTTCCAGCGAGGAGGAGTACCTGTTGGCGCCGGATCACCACACTGGTGAGATCGCGCTCGCCCGCCGGGAAGCCACCAATCAGCACCTCGCGAGTTGCGAGGCTAAGGAAGAGGCGTTGTGTCGGTGCGCTGGGAAACGGCCGTGCACCAGGGCACTTGTGGCACGCCGCAAGCGCTCCTGCGAGCGATGTGGCTTTTAGGAGGAGTATAATTTTTGTTTCGTAAGGCAATCTCATTATTTTTGGGACACAAATGATAAATCCCGAACGTTCAGGAATTGTTAGCGTCCTTAATTAAGTATGTAAAAGGGAAAGTTTGGAAACCTTGTGTATTCATACGCATTTTGCAAGTACGTGCATATAGCACAAACTTTACTATATACTACCGGACTAAATGCTTGCAGACTGTGCCACTCCCTCCGTCCAGGTCAATAAGTCATCTTTGGTTGTGCACCGTGACCAAGAAGGAGGGAAGACTTGTACACCTAGACGGAGGGAGTACTACTATTACTTATGTATGTGCAAACGCACGTTTTAACATTACAATGCAGTTTTTGTAAAAGTAGAAAAACAACACTAGTCAAGCTTGTGAAACGATTCAATGCAAAACAAATGCAAAAATGCTCGTTTTGTTGTTTACTTTTAGCTTCCTTATCTGTGGTTATTTCTCTCTCGTACTTTGTACGGAGTATCTCACTGGTTGGACAGGCATGCAAATTCCCAAACCGCTTCCTACACCCTGTATCGAATTTTTTGCCTAACAAGTTGTGCCGTGTAATTGGAATTCCAAGTTGAGTACTACTACTAGTAGGAGTACCAGGGGCCAGTTCTTTTTGGCTTCTTGATTAGTAATCCCATAACCACTACCTTCGTCCTGGTTTATTGGTCCCCATTGTAATATGTTTCAAATTTTGATCATAAATTTAACTAATGAAATGTTAGTGCATGTCACATGCACTACTCCATCCGTCTAGGTGAGTAAGTCATTTTAGGCTGTGCACCGTGACCAAGGAGGAGGAGAAAACGAGAAACGTTAATGTTTATTTGCTAATCAATAGTATTGCATGCAATGAACTAACCACTGCATGTCGTGTTTGATATCTCAAGTCAATAAAAGCATGTGCACTCTTTATCTCTTATTGGTTGATATGTCAAGAAACAAGAAACGAGGTAGAAGTTAATGCACCGCGCCTAAGTGTTTTGGGATTATTTGGTTTTCGTAAGTTGACTTACACACCTAGATGAAGGGAGTAACATTTTATCAGTTAAATCTTTGGTCAAAATTTAGCAGAAATTACAATGGTGAGGAATAAACCAGGACGGAGTAGTAGTTTAGAAGCCCAAATAAATGAGTGAGGCGCCTTATTGTTACTCTCCACTGTGACTAGTCTTGTGGGAAAAGCTGGGGAAGCCGCCAAAAGAACTGGCCCTAGGAGTAGTAGCTAGTGATCGAGTGTGCGAGATGAACCGGAGAAAGTAAATGCAGAGAGATGAAATGCAAAAAAGACGGAGGGATGTGATGGTTGCTTGTCCGTTTATTTTACCAGGCCACTTATTACTGGGAGTGGTTGGGTTTTTGATATGACGGCTCTACTGCCGCACCACAAGCGGGGTGAGAGGTGAGACTCCCTTGCAGCGCCTCCCTCTACACTTGTACTACATCAGTCGTGGTTTATTAGTCCCCCATTGAATTTGACTGAAGATTTAACTGACAAAATGTTAGTGCATGTTAACAAAAACTATATCGTTGGATTCGTATTTGAACATAGTTTTGAATGATATAATTTTAGGTGACATGCATCAGCATTTATCGTACTATATATAATGTTAGTTCAATTTTTGGTCGTACTAATCTATAGTAGTAAGGTGCCCGTGCGTTGCACCGAAGAGTGAAATGCATTGATCGTGGAGTTGTTTATTTTGACAAAGGATGTGGGGGTCATCTCATGTGTAACGGGTATCGATAGGTTTCTTCGGATATTATTTCATCTCTAGAGCTCACAAACATCCGGGTGAAATAGATAAAAAGTTATCTTTTGCAAACAAAAGCGTTCAACTGTTCAACCTGCATCCAAAACTTGTGAAGAAATAACACTTATTGTGCTTTGAAAGAAATGATCTTTAAGAATTAGTTTTTGAGTATCGATTGTTATACATATTGGCTACATATGACATGGCACTTTCTTATAGTCAACAGTTGGCTATACTATTAAGTAATATTAACCATGCCCTTATACACCTAGACAGAGGGATTAAATCAGGATGACTTGCAAGGGGGCAGAGGAGATGTAAGAAATGGTTCATCGTAAGTCTTTCACCAGTACTGTAGTAAAAATTCATACATGGAAGATTCTAGACTAAACCATAAACGGATACACTTTTATTCATGCGCGATACTCCAATAGAGCAAGATCCTGCATGGAAGGCTCCACATGCTTAGACAGCGGATTACATTGAGCGAAGACTAATGATCAACATTTTACTTGATAATGCGTATGTCCAGGTGAACCTCCCTGGAGTCCCCGTGCACCATGTCAGCGTGTAAAGGATGCCATGCGTTTTCCAACTCCACATTGGCGGGATAGTCCCAGCTCCCCAGAGTCCAAGTCCGTTTGTTGAGGCCAGTGTCGCCGCCCACGCGACCCGGAGGGGTAGTAACACTGACCACGCACCCCTACATCGGCCTCGTGTCAGTGTCAGCGTCAGCGGCATCGCCCCTGACGCACATTACAGAGACGGGGCGACGGCCTGCGCGGGACTCGCCGGTGCCCACGATCAAGAGGAAGACGCTGCCGTCCTCCTCCGAGACTAGCAGGCGGCGGTGATCCTCCAGCGATTCCGGTATGGTGAACGGGTAGCACGTCTCGTACTTCATGTTCTCCCCAAGGGCCAGCAGTGACTGTTGCACGCATGCGTGAGGTGATGCACCATGTCTGCCGACGAGCCACAAAACGGCATCGGGCACTCATAGCAGTGGATGAAGGTCTCCTTGGAGGCATCGACCAGGCCGTCCATGAAACGGGAGTGGCTGTAGGGGACGTTGCGCCAGTTGAATATATGAGCAAGTTACTACGAGATTTAATCCGAATAAGCACAACATAAATCATGACGGCTATAACAGGAGATGAAACTAAGCATGTGGACTAGCATAGTAGTAGGATACAGAGTAGAAACATGAATTCTACCACGATTTCGAACAGGAAGGACAGAAATACATATGGTGCAACGGGAGCAGCACCGTTGGCGTTGAGGTTGTCACCCATGGCGTTGAGGAAGAGGTTGCCGAGGTCGGGGAAGAAGTCGTCGTCGGTGAAGTCGTGTCTGCGAGCAGTCGCGAGAGTGCGCTCCTCAAATTTCAACAGCGCCCGCCGAATGTAGCACATGAGGGAGTGGCCGTAGGGTACGTTGCGGCCGCTGAATGGAGCGCAGGAGTAGTACACGAAGCAGTAGATGGTGTCCTTACTAGTACTCCCTAGTCTCTATCTATCTATATCTACTCTTATATAAAACCGAGTTGGTGATGACGGTACACCTGCCATCTTCTAATATAGACCGTCCGATCTATATCTGACGGATAGAAAGCCAACTATGACAATTTTACAAAATATACCCGCACCTCTCTCCACATTTACAGATAAGGCCTTGCCTCGTTCATCCTTATCTCCCACAACCTCGTGCTCCTCCCTATGTCTCTATCTCTACTACTCTTCTTTGTTTTTTATAACAAATCGGGTAGTGCTACGCCGTCTGCTGCACGCCCGGTTGAACACGCCTCCTCGCCTCCATCATCACCAACTGAGTCTTTTATCGGAGTAGGAGTAGAGAAAAAACCGAGTTGGTGATGATGGTGTGCCGTGCAATGCACGGGCATCTTGCTAATTTTTTTTGCATATAAGTCCAAACACCATGTAGACACGGTCTTTGAGCACGGTTCGTAGTCGTTCCACGCTCGGGCATTGAAGTTTGTAACTATTTTAGATTAGAATATACTACTCCTCTGGTGTTAGTAGTAGAGCAGAGTCCTACTCTACTACTCTACTCAAGCAAGTTAGGGAATAGTAATGTAGTAGGTACTGTAGGGAGTACCAGTACTGTGATCACTCAAGCAAGTTGTCTGGCATCGATATGACCCTACGCTGCTGGTATGTGTCTCGTAAGTCAAGCGGCGTGCTATAGTCATCATCACCTATCCACTTCCCGCAGCACATATTCGCTTCTCCATCTCTGTCCGCACATAATCTCGTCCAATCTTCCATCCCCGCTAAGGCGCCTCCCCCCCTCGTCTGAAACCCAAGCACTAACAATGGCAGAACCGAGCAGCGTCCGCCAAAAGAGTGGCTAGAATTCCCTTCCCACAGAGGTAATCAAGCTCATTGTTTCGCGTGCGGACAATCTCGGTACCATGCCGCTCGCCGCGTGCTCGTCGGGGCTGTACTGTTTACTCAAAGCCCTCAGGCCAGAGCTTTTTAAGCCAGCTCCTTGCTTGCTGATGCCGCCTAATCTTCAGAAACAGCATGTCACACATCATAACGATCATAGGGTGGCGAGCATCAACCCCCTTGACTGTGATCCGATCCCCGTCAGCCTCAACTACATTAACGGTATGTACTGTTTCGGCATGAACACGTCTTGGATGGTGCTCGTCGACGGTCGCGGCAGCTGGATTCTCGTGGAGGTCTACACCCGGCGATTGATCCCCCTTCATTCGATTAACACTACACTGCTTTAGCACCGCGGCCAAGAATACTCGGAATCTTACAGTAGCCAACATGATACCAAGTTTGATTTGCTCAAGGTTGTAAGCTGCCAAGTGCCCACAAGATCTACGAATTATAAAGACTTCAGGCTAGTTGCGTTCTTCAACCGCGGTCTCGCCTATCTGACAGGTCACTGCGGTAAGTGGATAAATCTGCACGTCCATCGTAGGATTATACATCCTCCATGGTTCGCTGATGCCATTGAACACAAGGGCTTCATTTACGCCGTCGACTCCTTCTATGGCTGGACTTATTGCTGGCCTACTCCAGTCATCGCTACAAACGTCTGTTATAGCAGTATGTTACTTTCCTATGATATCATGATGGCTTGCTTATATTACTGTCAACATTTACTGAAAAATTATTCATGCTCATAACATGCTGATCTTAAGATTGACTAAATCAAGAGCCCTTCTTATTTGACTCCAACTTGATATGATGTTGTAGGCCGCCTGGTGTCCCTTCCCTTCCTAATCCCAGAACCTTTCAAAGAAAAGCGGCATGGCAGTTGCAGGTGGTTCCTGGCTCGATCAGACGACGGCGAAAAATTGATGATCGTTCGCACGTACCGGACGTGTTGTTTCGGGGAATACAATCACAGTCACTGCAAGGTCTTTGAGCAGGATCCCAGCTTCTCTGGGCCTTCAAGAAATTTTTTTGACTGGAGGCTGGTAAGTAGCCTCGGTACACGCTCTCTGTTTGTTGGACTGAATTATCTGATTAACCAGGAGATAAACAACGACAAGGATCATGATGGCAGCGCGGTTTCGTTCATTAGGCAAAACTGTGTGTACACAGCGTACCATGCGTCTCTGCATGCACCATACCCTGATATGTGGCGCCATGCTCTGCAGCCCAAAGTAGGAGAGAAGGTCGCAAGTATCAGACTTAGACCTGCTGGCTGGAGTTTCCCCCGTCAGGCACCCATCTAGTTCAAGCCGTCAACCAATCTCCACATCTTAATAAATAGTAACGTCTAACTGAGCCAGTTAGTTAGATGCGTACACTTGTGTAGTAGGATCATTATTTAGTTTGATGCATACACTTTTTCTTTTTTGGTAGCCCTTTTGTAATCATGGCTGATGTTTGGTTTGGAAGAGAGAGCTGCGTCTTCACTCTTACATCACCTTCTTTATCGCTTGCACCCCAGCCCTGGTTGCTTCTTCGCTGCTGTTTGCAATGTACAATCAGTAGTATATTTAAATACATTGGTTGAATAAATGTGTTGTTAGAACGACAAACACAATGTTTTGGAAGTCGTTGCAGTTCGATCCTTTAGTGCCCGCACTACCATCGTAGCTCATACTATTTTTCATACGGAACACATTTTCCACTGGTTGATAACATGCAGCCCAATCGATGAAGGCCCAATAGAGAAGCCCATAATTAAGCTGGAAGGGAGGCTCTCACATGAATCCGGCCCTGTACATGCTCATGGTCCCCTAAACATAAATAAGTAAATAAATAAATAAAGCTAAATGCTCATGCACCAGTTCTTTGGGAAAATAGGTAGCCCAGTTTTTCTTTTTGAAGAATACCCAAGATAGGCCTATTTGTTTTCTCAGAATTACTAGGCTGCAAATCTTTCAAGACAAGGAGGGATGCATTCCGTCCTGGCCAAAGAGTATGGTCAATGTCTGTTAAAAGTAATATCAAAAGGGGTTGAAAATTCCAAAAAAATTATAGCAAATGGGATATTAGTTTCTTTTTTTGTTTTTGTTCTTCAGTGATATCTTATACGTATTTCATCCGATTTAACATGACATAGTACTAATTTATTTTTAAATTTGTTTTAGTATGGCTATTAATTTTTGGATTAAGAATATTTTGTTCCCCAGCAAAAATTTGCGAATTTTCAAAACTTCCCACATATTTAGTTAATTTTTTGACCCTGGTACTGATCAGGAAATGGCCAGCAATTCTAAAAATGGAAAACGGGCTGCAATAAATTCCATATGAATTAGAAAATGAGTAAAAATTATAAAAATAATAGCAAATGAGTTGTACATGCCACAGATTTCGAGGCTGACTTGTTTATGCAAGGCTTTGTCAGTGAACACACGATTCTAGCAGCAGTGACTGTTTGATGTCCGTCCAACGGCCAACGTGCTTCTTCAATCTCTGATCTTCCTGCTCCAGCCGCCTAAACTAGCGCCGGCGGGACTGCCTGCTCCCTCCTCTTGTGGCCCTTTGTGATGCCGCGCAGGCTTCCCCGGCCCACCCTACTCCCTCCCCGGCCTGGCATACGCAATCAATTGCCTCCTTATTACGCCGAAAAAATGATTCCTCCCATCGACATCGGGCGCACCGGTTGGGAGGCGGACCAGAGGCCTACTAAGTTGTGACGTGCAGGCTTGTCAACTTAGTCAATAAACGATTCTAGCAGCAGTAACCATTGGATTTGAATCGAACAGTCCTGCTGCTTCTTCAATCGCTGCTCTTCTTGGACCAGCCGCCCAAACCAGCGCCGGGGAGACTGCCTGCTCCTGCCTCTAGTGGCCGGCTGTGCTGCCGTTGAGGCCTCATCGCCGCCTACTACATACTCCTCTCGGAGTAATGGGCCATGGGTAGTCTGACCCAGGGCCCAGGATTTATCAAGACTTTGGGCCAGCTCCGCCTAGCTGGGCACCGAGCTGTAGCTCCGCCCTCTGGGAGCCGGTTGGCTCAACAGTCGGCCACCAGAGGGTGGCCAACCCCAACCGACAGCGCTGCAAGTGGCCGGCTCCGGGCTGCCAATCTCTAGAGAGGGCGGCATCAAGCAGGCGGCCATCGCACGGCCCCAGAATAACCATGCCCCCATCAAGAGTACAAGTCAGAGCATGGCTACAGTGAAGCACGTCGCCCCCGACGCCCGGACCGGCGTGGCTACAGTGCTCCATACAGGCGGAGATCTCCGTACGACGGGGCACTGTGCCATGTCCCCCCTGACGTATCTCCAAGCAGGCGGAGTCCTGTTCCCCACGACGGCCTGTCGGTATGGCCTGCCGGTGGTGGGCCCTATCGGGCAGTGACTCCGTAGGAGACGGCGGAATCTCAACCACACGGAGTCGGGGGGGGGGGGGGGGGGAGGGGCGGCCGCCAGCCGGCGGCCGTCCCTTGCCCCGAGGCAAGCATGCCATTAAGCTGATGAGACCAGGTGAGGCTACAGTGGCCTCCCACCAGGCGGCGGGACTGTAACCACACTAAGATGACCAAGCTCCCGCGATCAACGACACGGCTACAGTAAGCATCCACCAACCAGTCGGCGGGGCTCACCAGGCGGCGGGCCCCAACGGTCGTCGGAGAAGCCGGAAGCTGGAGACACTGACAGTCAGGCCCAGCACCCGGACGGATTACCATTGTACCCCTGGGGGGTAGGCCTATATAAACCCCCCAGGCCACCCATGCAAAGGGTTCCCACTCTGATACACCTATCCAGTTACCTAGGGCAGGGAAGAGCTAGCCTTGCCTTCTCCTACCTCTAGACACAACTCAAGGAGTGACTTGTAGCACTAGTGCCTTAGTGATCATGCGGAGACCCCACAGAGCAGGAGTACGGGTATTATCTCCACGGAGAGCCCCCAACCTGGGTAAAGTTCACCGGGCGTGACGTGTTCACGCCTTTATCCCGCTTCCGTGCACCGCCATGACGTTCTACTCGCTCCCACCATGATAAGCCATCCGTTGGCATATGTCGTACCCAACCCCGACAACTCCCACCGCTAGCCAGGCCCTTCTGCGACGGCAGCCTCACACCGCAGCCGAACCAGTGAACCCTCGTACTCCTCTCCGCGTGGGCATCCACTGCCGCTGCCTTCCCAGCTCAAGGCCGTCGTCCCCTTCCTAGGCCTCGCCGTCGTCCACCGCCTTGGTGCTCTCGGCGCGGCATGGTCAATGTGGTCAACGACATTCCATTGGAAGAGTACTGTACATGGAGAGGCTGACAGCTGGGTCCACGGCAACAGCCTAGTTTTTTTGTGATTTGCCAAGTAAGTCGCTTTTTCAGGCCTATTGGGCTGCAAATCTTTCAAGACGAGGAGAGCTTTCATTCGGCTGGCCAAGAAAATGGCCCATTAGTAATGAGAAATGGGTTGTACATTTTTAAAACACATCAAACCGGCAATTAGTTTCAAATATCTTTTTTTCATTTCGAGATTTTAAATTACATTAATTTTTATGCATGGAGAATTTGTTAGATTTTATATTGACATACATTTATTTTTAAAATCAGTTTGAATGTGAGTCGAAATTTCGGGATTAAAAACAGTTCGGACCAAACAGAAAAATGCAAAATTTCATACAATTTTTTAACCGTGGCCACAATATGGGCTGTAATGCTAACAAAAAGAATATGGGCTCCAAAAAAACCTTAAGAATTAGCAAATGGGCTGTAAATTATTAGAAATAATGGCAGATTGGTTGTATGCTGTTTTCCACAAATTTGACGCTTTACTAAAAAAAAGGTTGACGCAAAAGCAGTGATTGTTGGATGTCCATCGAACGGCCATCGTGCTTCTTCAATCTCTGCTCTTCCTGCCCTATCCGCTCAAACAAGCATCGGCGGGAGTGCCTGGTCCCTCCTCCCCGCGGCCGGTTGTTCTGCCGCGCAGGCCTCACCGCTCCACCGTACTCCCATCGATGGCCTAGCCATCCCTCTACTTACCCACACCTGCTGTTATTCTCCGGCGACGTTAGACGAACCAGTAAACCCTCGTACAGTCGTACTCCCCTCCGCGTGGGAAATAACTGCCGAGTCTTCCCTGCCTCCATGTTGTTCCCTTCCTAGGCCTCGCCGTCGTCCACCGCCCTGGTGCTCTCAGCGCGGCCTGGTCAACGTGGTCAACGACTGACATGCATCTGAAGTGGACTGTATGTGGAGAGGCCGACAGCTGGTTCCATGGCTGCACGCAAGGAAATGCCTCCTAATTACGCGCAAAATAATGATTCCTCCACCTGACATCAGGGACACACCGAAAGGGCCTCTTTGTTTCGCGAAAAAAACGTTACCGCCATGACAACTTGGACCCACCAGCTATATCTTCGCACGCAAGGAAGTTCCTCTTTATTACGCACAAAAAAAATGAATACTCCCCCTGTTAGCTAGGACCTAGTATAGTGGCAGGCTGACTTGTGGCCCTACTAAGTTGACGGGGACGGAGGGCTTTGTCAACTTAGTCAATATGCACGATTCTAGCACCAGTGACCGTACGATGTCCATCCAACGGCCGTAGTGCTTCTTCAACCTCTGGTCTTCTTGCTCCAGCCGCCCAAACCAGCGCCGGTCGTGCCTTGTAATCCTTCCTCCCGTGGCCGGCTGCGATGCGGCGGAGGCCTCACCGCCGCCTACTACTCCCACCACTGGCCAGGCCATCCCTCTACTCACCCACACCCCCTGTTATTCTCGCAGTCATTTAGCCTCACAACAAGAACGAACCGCTGAACCATCATACTCCTCTCACGCGTGGGCATCCACCGCCGTGTCTTCCCTGCCTCCACATCGCCCCTTCCTAGGCCTCGCTGCCGCCCACCGCCTGGTGCTCTCGGCGCAGCTGCGTGGTCAACGTGGTCAAGGAACGGCTTCCATCGGACGTGGATCAGACGTGGAGAGGCCGACAATGGTCCACGGCCGCCACAAGGAAGTGCCTCCTTATTACGTGCAAAATAATTATTCCTCCACCTGACAGCGGGGACCCACCCCACGGGCCACCGTATTTCGCGAAAAAAACGTTTCCCCCTGACTGCTGGGACCCACTAGCTACATCTTCGCACGTAAGGAAGTGCGTCCGAAAAAAGTACGATTCTCCCCCTGACTGCTGGGACCCACCAGCTACATCTTAGCACGCCAGGAAGTGCCTGACAGTCGGGACCCACCTGGTCGAAGCGTATGTAGCGTTGTCATTCTGGTCGCGAACGTGTATGTACATATATATACTGGTCTATGTAGAGGCGCGCACGTGTCGTAGTAGAGGCGCGTAGGTGTCGTAGTAGAGGCGCGCACGTAGCATGAACACGTACGTACAGTGGTCAGGGTGCAAGAAAGAAAATACGGCCACGTGTGTGTACATACGGGCGGGGTCTCGAACGCCTACTCGCGCATACATACGGCCAGGGCTCGTGTACATGGCTGGGTCGGAACGGAGAAACAGCGCCGTCGTCGTGTTCATGGGGAGCCAACCAGCTGGGTCAGAACGGAATGTGTCGTCGTGTTCATCGGGAGGGCTTGGACGGAATAGGCGATGGAAACGAGGCCTGGCGTACCGCAGAACGGAGGAAACGGCCTTGTGTTCGACCGACCACGTTTGAAACGGGATCCTATTCATCGGGAGAGGTCCGCGTGCATCAAAAGCAGAAGGAAACGGACCTCCTACGGTCGAAACGGGGGTCCTGTTGATCGAGAGGGGTGTGGCGTACCGCAAAACGGAGGAAACGGACCTCCTACTTAATGCTTTGCCTGATCATCCTCTTAATAAAAATGAAATTCTTGATATCTTTTATAATGGACTAAGCGATGCTTCCAAGGACTACTAGGATAGTTGTGTTGGTTGTGTTTTCAGGGTAAGAACAGTCGACGAAGCTGAAATATTATAGAATAATATGTTGACTAATGAAAATAATTGGACTCTTCCTGAGCCGCCTCAAGTAATTCCTGAACCAATTGAGCCAACTCCGAGCCTATTCCTAAACCCACTCAAGAAGAGAGGTGTTTTATTTCTCGATCCTGAAGATATGCAAGAGGCAAAGAAATCAATAAAAGAAAAAGGTATTAAAGCTGAAGATGTTAAGAATTTACCACCTATTGAAGAAATACATGGTCTTAATTTCACCATCAAGAACCACGTTGTCTTGATAACCCGACACAGGTAGTAAAGGTAAATTCTCTCTATAGATATGATAAAGTTGAAATACCCTCTACTAAATTTCATAGCCCATGCTTAGATGAATTTGATGACTTTATGGCTAGACAAGAAAGTTTTAATACTTATGTTGGTAGAGAGTTAAAGAATAATGCTTTCGAGATAGGACGTGTAGGTGATAATCTGGCTAGAGTTAAATATGAGCTTGACCGCGTAAGAAAATATGCTTCTATGGTTGCTACTCAAGCTGAGCAAGTACTCAAAGCTCAAAATGATTTGCTTGATGAATTGAATAATAAAAATGACTTTGACGTTAGAGTGGCTACTAGATCGAACTGGTAGAATGACTCAGTAACCCTTGTATCCTGAAGGCCACCCTAAGAGAATCGAGCAAGATTCTCTGAGAAATAATTTAGAGGCACCTAGTTGTTCTAAAAAGAAGAAGAAGAAAGACGATAGAACCTTGCATGCTTCTAGTGAACCTACTGTAGACACACCTGAGAATCCCAATGATATTTCTATCTCTGATGCTGAAACACAATCAGATGATGAACATGAACCTAGTGATAATGTTAATGATAATGTTCATGTTCACATGAACCTAGAGATTGAACCTGCTATTGACCTTGATAATCCACAATCGAAGAATCAACGTTATGATAAGAGAGATTTTGTTGCAAGGAAGCACAGTAAAGAAAGAGAACCATGGGTTCAGAAACCCATGCCCTTTCCTCCTAAACCATCCAAGTCAAAGGATGATGAGGATTTTGAGCGCTTTGCTGAAATGATTAGACCTATTTCTTATGTATGCGCTTAACTGACATGCTTAAAGTAAATCCTTATGCTAAGTATATAAAGGATATCATCACAAATAAAAGAAAGATACCGGAAGCTGAAATTTCCACCATGCTTGCTAATTATACTTTTAAGGGTGGAATACCAAAGAAACTTGGAGATCCGGGTGTTCCAACTATACCATGCTCCATTAAAAGAAATTATGTCAGAACTGCTTTATGTGATCTTGGAGCCTGTGTTAGTGTTATGCCTCTCTCTTTATATCGTAGACTTGAATTGAATAAGTTGACACCTACTAAAATATCTTTGCAAATGGCTGATAAATCAACTGCTATACCTGTCGGTATTTGTCGGGGAAGCTGATCGTGACCCACGAACACCTATGGGACCTGGCGGACCGAGTCCCTTGTGGTTCGGAGGGGGGCGGAGATTGCACAAAGAGCGGATCGAGGCGATGCACACGAGCAGATTTACCCAGCTTCGGAGCTCTCCGGAGAGATAATACTCCTACTGCTGCTTGGTTGATTGTATTGTGTTCTTGCTAGGGAGCAATGAGAGCTACAAAACCTAGCCCGAGTGAGTGTGGTCTCGAATGGGTCGAATGAATCGAACGGAGCCGAACCCTTTCTACGTTGCACATGGGCCTCCTTTTATAGGCTCAAGGGGTCACCACAGGTGGCAACGCAGATGAGGGCAAAAATGGGAAAACAGTAGTTGGTACACCAACTTGTACAAAGGTCTGATGATCTATACCTAACTCGACGGCAAGGGACAAGAGTAATAAATGCCCGTCCTCGCCGCCTGAACAAAGGCAACAGGACCGTCAAGTGTGCCTCCGTTTGTCATGATGGTAGCTTGTCAGCGCCGCTTATCGCTGCTCCCCGCTGGCTGCACAGCCCATTGACACGCGTGCCTGGAGTAGCCCCACGGCGACACGTTGGCGGATGAGCTGGAGCGGAGATGAAGAGAGGTTGCCTGCCGCGGCAAGCACCTTGCCGCATCTGAATCCTTGTCGTGCTCGGGAGCTTGTCGCTCGCCAAGCCTTCCCGGCAAGCTCCTCTTGCCGGGTCTTGTTTCCTTCGTGCCTTGAGTGGCCTTCCTGGCAAGCTCCTCTAGCCGGGGCCTTGATTACTTTGTTCTTGAATGGCTCCAAAGGAGCCGCTAAGGACCTTGGCGGTCACCAGGCCAGCCCTGCCGCGGGGCGCTGCAACTGTCCGTGCACGAGCTCGGGATACTAGGGTACCCCTACTCTAGTACACCGACAGTATTTGTGAGGATGTGCCTGTTGTGGTTACAAATGTCACTATCTTAATGGACTTTGTTATTCTTGATATTTCCGAGGATGATAGTATGTATATTATCCTTGGTAGACCTTTTCTTAGTACTGCAGGGGCTGTTATTGATTGCAACAAAGGCAATGTCACTTTTCATGTTAATGGCAATGAGCATACGGTACATTTTCCAAGGAAACAATCTCAAGTTCGTAGCATCAATTCTATTGAAAAGGTTCCAACTATCATTTTTGGAGGTTTTGAATTTCCTCTTCCCACTATCAAGAAAAAGTATGATATTCTTATTGTTGGGGATTTTCATATCACCATTGAGTTAGAAGAATGTACCAAGGAGGTTCCTCGGCAAAGAAAGGGCCAAGGATTGCTATACGGGAACAAGATATTAATTTTCCAAGGGACGCAAATGTACGGGCTTGTGAGTGGCCATCCCATGATTTTATGGTCGAAGCAAGTTTCAAGGAAGAATTTGACGCGTATGTGCGTAATGCCGAGCTGGAGGACTTCTTACAAGATAAGTGTCCTCAATATTATCAATTGACCAATTCCTTTGTGCGGAGGTTCGAATATATTTCTGCGCGTAATTCCCCTAGTGTCATTGTCGGGGAGAACTGGTCGTGTCCCACGAACACCTATGGGACCTGGATCCCTTGTGGTTCAGAGGGGGGCGGAGATTGCACAAAGAGCGGATCGAAGCGATGCACACGAGCAAGTTTTCCCAGCTTCGGAGCTCTCCGGAGAGATAATACTCCTACTGCTGCTTTTGTGGATTATCTTGTGTTCTTGCTAGGGAGCAATGGGAGCTACAAAACCTAGCCTCAGTGTGTGGTCTCGTATGAGTAGAATGAACTAAGCCCGAGCTGAACCGAACCCCACCCAACCTTTTCTACGTTGCACTCGGGCCTCCTTTTATAGGCACAAGCGGTCACCACATGTGACAAGTAGACAAGGGTAAGATAGTAAAAACAAAGGTTGGTACATCGCTTTGTACAAAGGTATGTTGTTCTATACCTAACTCGACGGCAAGGGACAAGAGTCATCAATGCCCGTCTCAGTCGCCTGAACAGTGTAACAGGGACCGTCAAGTGCGCCTCCGTCTGCCACGAGGGTGGCTTGTCAGCGCCGCTTATCGCCGCTCCCCGCTGGCTGCACAGCCCGTCGACACGCGTGCTTGGGAAGGCCCCATGGCGACACGTGGGCGGATGCGCTGGCGCGGCGTTTAAGCGAGGACACTTGCCGCGGCGAGCACCTTGCCGCGGCAAGGCTCTTGTCGCGCTCGGGAGCTTGTCGCTCACCAAGCCTTCCCGGCAAGCTCGTCTTGCCGGGGCCTTGTTTCCTTCGTGCCGTGAGTGGTCTTCCCGGCAAGCTCCTCTTGCCGGGGTCTTGACTACTTTGTTCTTGAATGGCTCCAAAGGAGCCACGGGAGATCTTGACGGTCACCAAGTCGGCCCTACCTCGGGGTGCTGCAACTGTCCGTGCACGAGTTCGGGATACTAGGGTACCCCTACTCTAGTACACCGACAGGAGCCCCCGGGCCTGGGCCACACACGGCGCCGAGCTCTGTTGGGCCAGGCCCAAAACAGTGCACGGGCACGCGTGGTCTTGATTACGCCGTTATTCGCCTTGGACCCACCACGTCTCCCACGAACTGCACGCACCGGACGTGGCGTCGTGGGGGAGATCGTGGGGCTTTCTTTAATGGGAAAAATTGGAACGCCCGTCCCCTCTCCCCTTTATAAGCGGGGGGAACAGGGGCAGGATGCCCACCTGCCTTTGCTGTCACATCAGAAACCCCCGTCGCTTTCCCCTTCCTTCTCGAGCCCAAAGAGAGCGACGCTCCGCCCCCTCCATTGCCACCGGTGCCACCAACGCCGTCGGCTTCCTCCACCACCTCTCCGTATGGCTCCGAAGGCCGACAAGGGAAAAGGCGTGAAATCGGCCGAGGCGCAGTGGCTCGCGGCGCTGCGGAAGGAGCGAGCCCTCTTCGATCCCCTGCTCAACAGGAAGGAGCTGCGGGAGCTGTACTATCTCTTCTGGTCGACGGAGACCCGGGCGCACCAAGACGAGGGTCATCTCCGCCGCCACATCTGCTAAGGTCTCCATCGGGTACCCCTTCTTCGCGATTTTCTTCTAGTGCGGGCTCTGCCCGCCCTTTTCTGAATTTTTCTGCGATGTCATGAACACATATGGCCTCCGCCTCCTTGACTTCACCCCCAACGCCATCCTCACCATGGCCGTTTTTGCACACCTCTGCGAGAACTTCGTCGGGGTCCACCCAAATGTCGCACTCTTCCGCCACTACTTCTCATCCCGCGTAGAGAGAGGAGAGCCGCTTGCCGGAGGAATTGCATGGACCTCTAGGATCGGCAAGAAGGAAGCGTATCTTGACGGAGAGTTGCGCACTAAGTGGGAGGAGTGGAGAGCTGACTGGTGTTGGATCTTAGAGGAGGAGCCACAGCCTTTCACCGCCCTGCGCCAGACCCCCATAGTTCGCGGCAACGATTGGAGCAACTTGGCGCCGGAGGACGACAAGTTGAAGATTGCCACAACTAGGATTTTGCGTCTCCGGCAAGCAGGGCTTACCGTAGGAGCAGTTGGCGCGGACTTCCTTCGCCGCCGCATTGCGCCCTTGCAGGAGAGCGGGAGGCCTACTTGGGAATTCCAGAACGCGGCGGACTTCATGAGGCTGCGCCCAGGTCTGAATTGGAATTTTACTACTTTGGAGCTTGACGGCATGCTGCGGGAGTTGTTCAAGCCTGAAGCGGATAACCCCGGGTGGTGCATGTTGCCGAGGGGAGTTGTGCCCTCGTGCAACAACTCGTCGCTTGACAGCATCCGCGCGATAATGCCATTGTGCGATTCCCATGGAATCGTTCCAACTTGGCAGGAGCCCGCCGATGATGTCGTGCAGCAGTTCTTCGAAAACTTGGTTGAAGTGCCGATCCGCGCCGACGAGCAGAGGCGGCTCAACCGTGACACCACTGATCAGGAGATGGCGCGCATCGCCACGAGGTTGGAGGAGGCTGCAGAGGCTGCTGCCGCCGGCGCGTTTGGGTTAACTGTCGAGGAGGCAGAGAGGGCCGAGGCGGCAAGCCTTGCCGACCAAGAAGAGTTCGTCGGTGAGGAGGAGCAGACCGAGCCCGACAACGAACCAAGCGAGCCTGCCGGGGGCGCCCCTCCTCCGCCGTCAAGTGGCTTGCCGCAGGAGGAGCCCGCTGCCCCGCCAAGGAGACGTCTCCGGAAGGCTGGAGAAGTGGCGGGAGGGCATACGGTCCATCAGCCGCCTCGCCGCCCGACGCGCTCCACCGCGGCAAATCTTGTTGCTGAGCGCCTCATTCCGCCACACGGTGACGCAAAAGGGGTCTTCTGGAGTCGCGGCCCCTGCACCCGCCAAGCGTCCGAGGGAATCTTCTCCTCCAATCCGTCGCGCCGGAGCGGAGTTTGATCTTTCTGCCCTTAGCTCCGAGGAAGAGGAGGAAGAGTAAGATCTTGTCGTTGCTACTTGTAATCTTCCAGTTTATTGATTTATCTTATATCTGACTGGTTTCACTCTGAACCTTCTTCTTCAGACGCCACCGGAGGGCGCCAAGAGGGCCAAGACGCCGGTGGTTGTCGTCTCAGATGACTCCCACAATGGCATGTGGGGCACGTCTGGAACTCCCTTGCCGGACCCGGCAACCCTTCAACAGAGCAGCCCCCAGCACAGCCCCCAGCGTAAGTGTCTGGTATACTTCTTATGTTGGGGTGTGCTTGGGTGCTTCTCCGTTACTGATATCTGGTTTGTTGAATTGTGTAGGAGCAGAGCAGCCTCATCAGGACGCACCGGAGGTCACTCCCGAAGTTCTGCTTGCTTCAACTACGCCGCCAAGGGAGAACTCCCCGCCAAGGGAGCGCTCTCCAGCAAGGGAAGCTTCTCCGACAAGGGGAGCTTCCCCGACAAGGACCAGCGCCGACGACCCTCCTGTCGTGGAGACCATGGCAACAGATCCCATTGCAGGTGATTTTCTTGTCTGGAAACATCCCTTGGATTCTTTCTTCTTCCGCTCTTCTCTTTCGAACATCCGCTTGACTTGTGCTTTCTTCTTCTGACCATCAGATCCATCTGCCGGAGATCCAATGGAGACTGAGGCTGCCGGCGAGGAAGACGCTCGCGGTGACAATGTCGACGCCGCCAACATGGAGGAGGAGGTCTGGGCGACGGGCCCCTGGGCGAGGAGGCCGCCAAGGCTGCCGCATGTCCGGGAGGAATCTGGCGATCGTACTGACGGCCTTGAGGCCGTAGGAGCGCCAGGCGCTGCACCGACCGCCGATCCTCCCGCCACCGAAGCCGCGCCTGACTCCAAAGAGCCCCAGCCCAGCGCCTACCTGAAGACCGGCGAGGGTGTCTTTATCAAGCTCCCCTGGGCATCAAGCTCCAGGGCACCGGCCGAGGGGGAGACCTTCGACGCAGAACTGCTTGCCTCCGCCGGGCTGTCGCTGGTCGATGCTCCGAGCAGCAAAGAGCTGCGAACCCGAGGAGGAGCAGCTGCTAAGGAGGTTGTTGTCGCTCTACCGCGCCTCGACAAGCCAAACTGGAGTCTGTGGAGGCGCTTGTCGCGAGGGCGGAGCTGACTTGGAGAAACGCGTGGAAGAGCTCCACGCCAACAAAAACTCTCCGGGATATAAGCGGAGGCGCGGGAGCAGCTTGTCGAGGAGCGCACGGCCTTCATCTTGGAGAAGGGCGAGGTCGAGGAGCAGCAGAGGCTTGCCGAGAAGCTCTCCAGCGAGAAGGTGAGCTGGCGTAGCGGAAGATCAACCTCGATAGCTATGAGGAAGATCTCGCCGCGCGCGAGCAAACGATTGGCGGGCCACTTCAGGAGGCAAAAGATGCCGCAGCGGCTGCCGAGGCCGCCAAGAGGGAATTGGAGACGAGGGTGGCTCAGCTGGAGTCCACCCTCCAGAAGAGCGCCGAGGAGGTCGCCGGGTTGAAGCGCGAGCGTGAGAAGGACGCTTACACCCTCGGCGAGCTGCAGGGTCGTTTTGCTGAAAAGATCAAGGAGATCGATGCCGCCAAGGACGTCAAGGCGGATCTGGAGCTGAAGCTGACCACCCTGACGGAGACGTTGAATGGCGCCAAGGATCGGGAAACGGGCCTGCTGGAAAAGATCAAGGCCACCGAGGAGTTGCTGTCGAATGCTGTGACCGCCCAGAATAATCTTCGAGACAGCATAATGCACTGGACAGAAGGTCTTGTGGACACCGCCACGGCATCCATAATGAGCTGATGGAGTTGGGGATGACAGATCTTGGATACTCCATCGACGAGAAGCTCCAACCCAGCGTCAAGCTCAGCCTATTCTTCAAAGGCGTGTTGGCGTGTATCCAGCTGACTCCGGGAAGAGGTTCCAAAGCAATGGCGGAGGAATCACGTCCAAGTTCGCGCCGAGGCTCTCGTAAGGTGTTGATGAAGGTGGCCTTCCGCAACCCAAAGCGCCGACTTCACCAAAGCCCTCAAGTCCCTGCCTCCATCCGCCGATGTTGAAGCGCTCAAGGCCCTTGTCGCACCCATTGTGGACAGGGTGAGCGGAGTTAAGAGGCTCGAGGGCGACCGCGTGGACTAGGCCGCCAAGTCCATCTTTCTCTTGTCGCTGTAGATCATGTTTAGGTAAAATGTCTATTAGATCCGCGACAAGTCATTATGTAATATACACTATCTTAGGCAATCGAATGCAATGTTATTTCCTTTACTCGACTTCTTCCTTTGTATGTTTATACCCTACGCATTCAGGGGAACTTGTCAGTGCGAACACCTTTGTGGCGCCGAAAAGTGCGGAACTTCAAGACTGTCGGGCGATGCCGCCCCCGACAAGCAACCTTGTCGCAACTAGTTGCAGCGCACTTAAGTTGTTGAGCGGACTCGAAACAAAGTAAGGGTGCAAGCTAGTCGCGAGTCGGTTCCTCCACGCACAGGTTTTCCATACAAAGTACTATCGTTCGAGGAAGATAACTTAAAATTTTAAAACTGGTCGTTTAAACTTAGCAACTTAGCTTTTCTGTTGTCCATTTCCCGGCAAGGCGACAGTTCCTCGAGCGACGCTTGGCGGCCCACACCATTATCTTCTCCTTCCCCCCCCCCCCGGTTAACTTGTGGGTGGATGAACCTTTTTCTTGTTTGAGAAATAAGAAGAGAAAAATAAAGTTATGGAGCCTAGTGGCTCGTTATCGCTTACCGGGTGTGGATGCTGCACAAAATGTTAGTAAACACATGCATATATGATTATGGGGGCATGTATTGACAAGTTGTGCGCAACACATAGGCTTTACTGATGCATCGGGTCCGCATCGCTTCGCATAAAGGATTACATGCAACAGTGGCAAGACTTGTACAAAAGGGTGGTTGCCGGAACGGGTTCCGGCAACCGCGCCTTATGGGTAAAACTTACGAAGATGCTCTATATTCCAGGAATTGCTCACCGGAGCGCCATCTTCGGTCTCAAGGCGGACAGCGCCGGGCCTAGTGACTCGTTTCACCCGATAAGGGCCTTCCCACTTCGGCGTCAACTTGTTGGAATTCTTGGCGGATTGAACGCGCCGAAGAACAAGGTCGCCTTCCTCGAAGCTCCTGGCATTAACTTTGCGGCTATGGTAGCGATGCAAAGCTTGCTGGTAACGAGCAGCTCGTACAGCAGCCTGGAGACGATCTTCCTCGAGGAGCAGCGCGTCATCTTGTCGCAGCTGCTCTTGCTCAAGCTCGTCATAAGCGAGCACTCGATGTGACCCGTACACGAGTTCCGTGGGGAGAACTGCCTCTGCTCCGTAGACTAGAGCGAAGGTGTCCGCCGCTGGCTCGATTTGGCGTCGTCCTGATCGACCAAATAACCACTGGTAGCTCCTCAATCCAGTTTCTTCCGCACTTGCGCAGCCTGTCAAAAGTTCTGGTCTTGAGTCCCCGCAGCACTTCAGCGTTTGCCCTCTCTGCTTGACCGTTGCTTCTCGGATGAGCAACAGAAGCAAAGCAGACCTTGGCGCCAAGATCTTGGACGTACTGCATGAAGGTGCGACTCGTGAATTGGGTGCCGTTGTCGGTGATGATCCTGTTGGGAATCCCGAAACGGCAAACAATTGACCTGAAGAACTTGATCACGATCAGGCGGTCACCTTCCTCATCGCTTCCACTTCGGCCACTTTGTGAACTTGTCGATTGCGACGCATAAGTACTCAAAGCCCCCGACAGCTCGGGGAAAGGGGCCGAGGATGTCGAGCCCCCAGACCGAGAAGGGCCAGGATAAAGGGATCGTCTGGAGAGCTTGAGCTGGTTGGTGTATCTGCTTGGAATGGAACTGGCACGCTTCACACTTGGTTAATTGTGCAGTTGCATCCTGGAGGGCTTCTGGCCAGAAGAAACATTGCCGGAAAGCTTTGCCGGCAAGTGCTCTTGCGCCAATGTGGTGACCACATATGCCTCCATGTATCTCTGCCAACAGCTTTCCCATCTTCCCGCAAATACACTTCAATTTCACACCTGCTGAGTCTTCTTCTCGCATGTGATGCTGTCAACAAACTGGTACATACTTGACCACCGGGCTACTTTTTCCGCTTCTTCTTGCTCTTCGGGAAGTTCTCCTGTGTGAAGGAAATGGACGATTTGCTGCACCCATGCTGGAGCCTGTGGCTCGACAACAAGGACTAAAGGCTCATCTATCACTGTGGGAACATCAGCTTCTACGGCAAGAACCTGGGGTTCTGCCGGAGCTTGATGATCCCCGGCAAGCTCGCCGGAGCAACGCTTGTCGGGAGCGTTTGCTTCAACGAAACAAACCATTGTGGCTTGTCGGAGCAGACTGCTCCTCGCTGATATTTATGCGTTGATTTTAGGGACTTTCTTGGCGGCGGCTCCGTGGAGCTCTGCCGGAAAGTAGTCGCCGGAAACCAATTTTCTTTTTGCTCTGTCTGTTGATGGTGTTACGGTTGGTCGAGTCAGCTTGAGCACAAAATTCCTGGTTCCATTGTGTAACTTAAGTGCGGCACATTTGGAGAGGCCATCAGCTATATCATTCTGAGCTCTTGGAACATGTTCCATTTGCAAGCCTTCAAAGTGCTCTTCTAGCTTCCTTACTTCATCAACGTATGCTTCCATCAACGGACTCTGATAATCTTTATTTACTTGACGGATGACAAGTTGCGAGTCCCCCCTGACAATGAGTTTCTTGATCTCAAGGTCTACCGCAATCCTTAGACCGGCAAGCAAACCTTCATACTCTGCAGTATTGTTTGTTGCTTGTTCCTTGGGAAAGTGTATCTGGACTATGTACTTGAGGTGCTCTCCGGTGGGTGCGATAAGCAGCACGCCAGCTCCGGCGCCTTGCAGCGAGAAGACTCCATCGAAGTACATCAGCCACTCTTTATTTGTCTCCTTGACAGGGATGCTTGTCTCTGGAATTTCTTCATCTTGCGTTGGCGTCCATTCAGCTATGAATTCTGCCAATGCTCTGCTTTGGATAGTTGAAGTGCTTTCAAACTTGAGACCAAAGCTTGACAGTTCCAGTGCCCACTCGACAATCCTGCCTGTTGCTTCTGGATTTTGCAAAATCCTCTTCAGCGGAAAGCGAGTGACAACTGTTATCTCGTGCGCTTGGAAGTAATGTCGCAGCTTTCTCGAGGCCATGAGGAGGCCGAAAAGCAATTTTTGCACACCAGAGTACCTTGATCTAGCCCCTTGCAGAAGGGAACTGACAAAGTAAACTGGGCGCTGCACCATCTTCTTCTGTATCTTGTCGCAACCCTGCGCTGATCTGTCCTTGTCGGGACCAGAGATTGACGGTGAAGCCCCCTGCTTGTCGCTGGACGCACCTGCCTCAGTTGCCGGCTCATCATCTGCCTCCCTCTCCGCTACTAACGCAGCACTAACCACTTGATTGGTTGCCGCTATATATAGCAGCAACTTCTCTTGTGGCTTAGATGCGACAAGTATTGGAGTGGAGGACAGGTATCACTTCAAATCCTGCAGCGCAGCCTCCGCTTCGGGAGTCCATTTCATTGGACCTGCCTTTCTCAAAATCTTGAAAAATGGCAGGGCGGGCTCAGCACACTTATAGATAAACCTGCTGAGAGCAGCCACGCAACCGGCAAGCCTTCTGACGTCCTTGACGCGCTTTGGTGCTTCAATCTGCTCGATGGCCTTGATCTTGTCGAGATTGGCTTCAATTCCCCGTTGAGACACAAAGAACCCGAGAAGCTTGCCGGAAGGGACTCCAAATACACACTTCTCAGGGTTGAGCCTGAGGTTGATCTTGCGTAGATTTTCAAACGTCTCATCCAAATCCTGAATCAGAGTTGCTTTGTTCTTGCTTTTGACCACTATGTCATCCATGTATGCTTCTACATTTCTGTGTATCTGCGGCTCAAAGGCATCATGGACTACTCTTGCAAAAGTTGAACCAGCATTCTTTAAAACGAAAGGCATCCGTATGAAGCGATCGTGCCACATGGTGTAATGAATGCGGTTTTCTCTTCATCTTCTTCTGCCATGAAGATCTGATGATATCCAGAATACGCATCCAGAAATGAAAGCAGATCACATCCAGCCATGGAGTCAACAATCTGGTCGATACGCGGCAAGGGAAATGGGTCTTTGGGACAAGCTTTATTAACATCTGTAAAGTCAATACAAAGTCTCCATTTCCCATTAGCTTTGCGTACAACTACCGGATTAGCCAACCACGTGGGATGGAGTACTCCCCTGACAAGTCCTGCTGCTTCCAACTTCTTGATTTCTTCCGCTATGAACTCTTGGCGCTCCACTGCTTGTTTCCTAACTTTTTGCTTGACGGGCCGCGCGTGAGGACAGACAGCTAGGTGGTGCTCAATTACTTTCCTGGGAACACCGGGGATGTCAGATGGTTGCCATGCAAACACATCGACATTCGCCCGCAGGAAAGCAACGAGCTCGCCTTCCTATTTAGGGTCAAGCGTGGCACTGATGGTGAAGGTACCACCAGTGCCGTCCTCCTTGGCGGGCACCTTCTTGGTCTTCGGCGGAGCTGCCATCGTCTTCTTGCACTTGCCGGTGGAGCTCGATGGTGCGTCCTCGACGGTAGCGCAGCACTCCGAGGAGGTGCGCTTGCCGGAGTGGGCAACAGAGCTCTTGCCGGACTTGGTGGTCTTCTTCTTCCCCCCGGGAGCTTCAGCGGCAAGTGGTTTGCTATCCGTGGTAGCTGCTTCATCCCGGTAAATCTTGTCGGCGCAGATAAGTGCATCCTTCTTGTCGCCATGGACAGAAATGATGCTTATCGGGCCGGGCATCTTGAGTAAGTTGTAGGCATAATGAGAGGCGGCCATGAACTTGGCAAGTGTTGGACGGCCAAGTATGCCATTGTAGGGCAATGGGAAATCGGCAACGTCAAACATGACCCTCTCAGTTCTGAAATTGAGCTCGCTGCCAAACGTTACCGGCAACGTGATCTTCCCTTTGGGCTTGCTCCTTCCTGGATTGATTCCTTGGAAAGTACCAGTTTCTTCGAGTTCGCTGTCATGGATTTGAAGCTTATGGAGCACTGCAGAGGACATTAGGTTCAGGCCGGCCCCGCCGTCAACCAACATCTTTGTGACCTTGAGGTTGCGGATGGTTGGTGAGACCAACATCGGCAAACATCCGACAGTAGTGATGCGATCAGGGTGGTCCTCAATGTCGAAGATGATGGGCGTGCTGGACCACTTCAGAGGTTTGCGCGACTCTATGGATGGTTCTGCTGCATTAACCTCACGCATCCATTGCTTGAGTTGGCGGTGCGAGGTATGCAGAGAAGCACCACCGCCAACGCAGGACCTCTGTTGCCTTCGGAACTCCCGCCGTCAGCTTCATCGTCTTCCATGACTTCATCATCTTCATCTTCGTCTTCTTCCTTGTCGCGGCCGCGGGGAGGTCTGTCTCCTTGCCGCTGCTTGGCCTTGCCGCGGCGTCCTCCCCGACCGGGTCTCTTCTTACTTGCTGCTGCTGCACCTTCTTGGGCTTTCTCCTTGTCTCTGCCGTCAGATTCAGCTCTTCAGAGCTCAACGAGCTGCTCGACTTTCTTGCAGCTGGAGATCGTGGCCCTTGGTGCGGTGGATTTTACAGTACTGCTTGTTGGAGCTGTCAGGCTTGTCGGCAGCCGCCACAGCTTGGCGGTCGGCATCAACGGCAACCTCCTTGCCGGAGCCACTAGCCTTGGTTTTGTTTGTGGCACCATCCTTGCCGGACTGCTCGACAACTAGGACTTCTTGGTTTTTCTTCCTTCTGTTGTTTCGCCGCCGGCTTTTCCTTGCCGGGGCGGTCTCCTCACTATCAGACTCTGCTCCCATGTTCTCTCCTGGGAGTCTTCTTCATTCTTCAGCGCGTGCACATTTGTCGGCCAGGGCGTAGAGCTCGCTGACGTCTTTCACTTTGCACATCGCCATCTCCTCCCTCATCCTGCGGTTTCGCACATTCTGATGGAATGCACTGATCACCGCGGCAGGGTGGACGTCTGGGATGTTGTAGTGCACTCGACTGAATCTCTGGATGAATTTGCGCAGGGACTCTCCTTCCTTCTGGGCGAGTAGGTGAAGGTCACTCTCCTGTCCATGAGGCTTGTGGCCACCTGTGAAGGCGCCAACAAACTGGTGGCACAAATCTGCCCAAGAAGAAATTGAGCCATCCGGTAAGTGCATGAGCGAAGATCTGACATTTGGCTTGAGCACCAGGGGAAAGTAATTGGCGAGGATCTTGTCGTCTCGTCCCCCTGCAGCCTGCACCGCAATGGTGTAGATGCTGAGGAACTCCGATGGGGTGTCCTGCCATCATACTTCTCCGGCACATCTGGCTTGAAGTTTTTCTTGTCGGGCCACCGGACTTGCCGCAGCTCATGAGTGAACGCAGGACAACCTACCGCGTACGGCAAGTCGCCTGGTTCCCCTGGCGCATGCATATCGACAGTGGGCCCGGCGCGCTGGTCGGATTGACGGCGCGCTTCTCTTCGGCGCTCGATACGGGTTCGAGCGTCTTCTTCTTGCCGTTCTCGAAGAACTTGGCGCTGGTCGCGACGAGCTCGCGGATTCGACGACGCTGTGGAGTCTCTGTCGATGTGGATCCGGCGAGTCGGCGATCTTGGCCTTCGGGAGGGGGAGTGTACGGTGGCTACACCCCCGCAAGTCTCGTCGCCATCAGCTCGCGCCTTGTCGCCTTGCTGCGGCTGCGAGGCACTCGGTTGCCGCGTGACGTCGCCGTTGGCGAAGCCGACGAGACTCTGAATTGTGGCCCTCCAATCGTCGACCTTATCGGCCGTTGGAGGGTAATCTAGAAGTAACTGAGCTCTTGCCAAGGCTTCCACTGGTGTGGTTGGCGGCAACGGCGTACGGAGCGAAGAACAGGATGTGCTCGGACTCCTAACCAAGTTAGGAGGAGCAGCATCCCGCCCAAGCGACCGTATTTCGCTTCGTACCAAAGATGTCAAGGCGTGCATGCGGGTCTCGAGGGCCTCGGGATCCTCCAGCTTGGCCTTGATCCAACGAGCGTATGGTGCTGCGAGCATCACGACGCTGTCGGTCCCGCGCCTCCTGAGAAGGACGCGGTGAGGATTCGGACGCCGACGTCTGTGCTGCCTTGTCTTTGGACCTGGCGGCGCTGTGGGCTCTCTCGACGACGCTCGTTCCTCCGCCAGCATTTCCCCCACCACCCGAAAGCTCCGGCGGTGGTGGGTTCGACGCGGACGGCTCTGCTGCTGCCGAAGACTTCTTCTTCGGTGCCATGTTGACGAAGATTGTTGATGAAGAAACTGCTCGTGAGAACGCCGGATCAGGTTCGCACAGCCTCGACGCCCCCTACCTGGCGCGCCAAAGATGTCGGGGAGAACTGGTCGTGTCCCACGAACACCTATGGGACCTGGATCCCTTGTGGTTCAGAGGGGGGCGGAGATTGCACAAAGAGCGGATCGAAGCGATGCACACGAGCAAGTTTACCCAGCTTCGGAGCTCTCCGGAGAGATAATACTCCTACTGCTGCTTTTGTGGATTATCTTGTGTTCTTGCTAGGGAGCAACGGGAGCTACAAAACCTAGCCTCAGTGTGTGGTCTCGTATGAGTAGAATGAACTAAGCCCGAGCTGAACCGAACCCCACCCAACCTTTTCTACGTTGCACTCGGGCCTCCTTTTATAGGCACAAGGGGTCACCACATGTGACAAGTAGACAAGGGTAAGATAGTAAAAAAAGAGGTTGGTACACCGCTTTGTACAGTGTACAGTGTTCTATACCTAACTCTGACGGCAAGGGACAAGAGTCCTCAATGCCCGTCTCAGTCGCCTGAACAGTGTAACAGGGACCGTCAAGTGCGCCTCCGTCTGCCACGAGGGTGGCTTGTCAGCGCCGCTTATCGCTGCTCCCCGCTGGCTGCACAGCCCGTAGACACGCGTGCTTGGGAAGGCCCCAAGGCGACACGTTGGCGGATGAGCTGGAGCGGAGATGAAGAGAGGTCACTTGCCGCGGCGAGCACCTTGCCGCGGCAAGGCTCTTGTCGCGCTCGGGAGCTTGTCGCTCACCAAGCCTTCCCGGCAAGCTCCTCTTGCCGGGGCCTTGTTTCCTTCATGCCGTGAGTGGTCTTCCCGGCAAGCTCCTCTTGCCGGGGTCTTGACTACTTTGTTCTTGAATGGCTCCAAAGGAGCCACGGGAGATCTTGACGGTCACCAAGTCGGCCCTACCTCGGGGTGCTGCAACTGTCCGTGCACGAGTTCGGGATTCTAAGGTACCCCTACTCTAGTACACCGACAATCATGTTTGATATTTATGATACATCTTATACCATGGATTTAGAGGATTTCACAACTGCTTGCAAACTCCCTCAGTGGGGTCATATCAATGATCCTTGCAAATCTGAATTTAGAGATTTTCTTGCTAGTATTACTGTGGGAGAATCTAGGGAGGTAGCATAAGCTACCATAGGGAGCATTCATTTTCCTGCTATACATTATTTTTCTCTCTTTACTGGGAGATGCATTAACGGTAAGGACGAGGTATGTCACATGTGTGCCCCTGATCTTTGTGTCCTCAAGAGTGCTGTGTCAGGTTATAAAGGTTATAACTTGGGGGCAATAGTTGCACGTAGGTTGTAGAATAATACTAAAAGGGGAGATTTCTTTGGAGGAATTTATGCAACCCGTGTGGCTAATTTTCTTAATATAGCTCCACGAGAGGGGGATGTGATTGTACCTCGTGGTTATTTGGATAAAGAAGCTATGTTTGATCATCATTTTCTTGAGAGGAATGAACAATTCCTCCATTATCGACTAATCTATGAAAGACGCAACGTCGTACCTGTTACTCTTCCTGCTCCCTACCTTTTTGATTATCAGGCAAAAGGAAGATATGTTGTCACCAGGGAAGAAACAACTGAATATGAGAGGGGAATGGAGGCAGCTCGCCAACACGCTGCTGCCGGGGAGGCTACGTCTGCATCTCAGTACTACCCCAGTTTCACTTATGGATATCAGCCAGGCGGTCAATGGTATTAAACCAATTTAGGCCAATAGCCTAAGCTTGGGGGAGTACATATTTCTCACCGACTTTACATTCATGTTCACACACTAGTCGTCGGTGCTCATACTCTTTCATTGTATTATCCATGCTAGTTTAAATTTCTTTTTCTAGTTTTCTTCTTGTGTGTTTGATAAACCTTAAGAAAAGACCAAAAAAATTAGTTAGTGTAATTCCCTTGCCTATAGTAGAATTAAAATGAAAACCCAAAAAGATTTCTCGTTCTTCTTTTACTTGTTGGGAGCTTTCCCTTGTAAATAATTTTATTTTCTTTTCTTTCCTTTGCGGGTCGAGAAGACCATATTGAAAATGCTTAGTGGCTCTTATATGCATGATTGTTTATTTAATTTAGAGCCCATATTACTTGTCTTCTCTCTTGAGTTGAATGCTTGCAGATCCCAGCTTAGTCCAATACACGTGCACTCTTATTATAATACACATCGTTCGGTCATGCGAGTGAAAGGCAATAATGACGATATATGATGGACTTATTGGGATGAGAAAAGCTGGTATGAACTCGACCTCTCTTGATTTTGTAAATATGATGAGTTCATCATTCCCAAGTCAGCTATTATGAAGTTAACATATTTGCAATGACATTTAGAGATTATAGTTACTTGTGCCATGCTTGATTAGCTATGAGTCATAATGGTTTACCTTGCGTGCGAACATGCTATTAGAATGATTATGATGTGGTATGATGGGGTGGTATCCTCCTTTTGAATGAATTGAGTGACTTGACTTGGCACATGTTCACGCATGTAGTTGAATCAAATCAACATAGCCTTCATGATATATTATGTTCATGGTGGATTATATCCTACTCATGCTTGTACTCGGTGTGAATTAATTTTAATGCATGCTTATGACTGGTTTATATTGACAGCGGAAGTATGCCGCTCAAAATGTTATTCAATCTCTATTTTAAAATCGAGCTCTGGCACCTCTACAAATCCCTGCTTCCCTCTGCGAAGGGCCTATCTATTTACTTTTATGTTGAGTCATCACCCTTCTTATTAAAAGCACCAGCTGGAGAGCACACTGTCATTTGCATTCATTATTACTGGTTTATATTGGGTATGACTTGACTGGATCTCTTTTACCATGAATTACAATGTTTAGTCAGTCCTTGATCTTTAAAGGTTCTCTGATTTTTATGTTTTCCGGTCTCAGAAAGGGCTCGCGAGATACCATTTTGTTATATCATGTTATGATTATTTTGAGAAAGTGTTGTCATCCAAGTTTTATTATTATGGCTCGCTAGCTGATTATGCTATTGATGTGAGTAAATGTGAGACCTATGTGTTATTGTGAGTATGGTTAGTTCATAATATTTGCTGAAACTTGAATGCTGGCTTTTCATGTTACAACAACAAGAGCAAACCGAGTTTGTAAAAGTTTTTCTTTATCACTTTCAGTTTATCAACTGAGTTGCTTGAGGACAAGCAAAGGTTTAAGCTTGGGGGAGTTGATACGTCTCCAACGTATCTACTTTTCCAAACACTTTTGCCCTTGTTTTGGACTCTAACTTGCATGATTTGAATGAAACTAACCCGGACTGACGTTGTTTTCAGCAGAACTGCCATGATGTTGTTTTATGTGTAGAAAAGAAAAGTTCTCGGAATGTCCTTGAAATCCATGGAGGCACGTTTTCGAATTAATAAGAATTGTTGGCGAAAGAATTAATGCCAGAGGGCCCACAACCTGTCCACGAGACAGGGGGGAGCCCCCCTAGGGCGCGGCCTCCTATCTCGTGTGCCCCCTGGACCTCCTCCGACCTCAACTCCAACTCCATATATACCGTCTCGGGGAGAAAAAAATCAGGAAGAAAGTTTCATCGCATTTTATGACACGGAGCCGCCGCCAAGCCCTAATCTCTCTCGGGAGGGCTGATCTGGAGTCCGTTCGGGGCTCCGGAGAGGGGGATTCGTCGCCGTCGTCATCATCAACCATCCTCCATCACCAATTTCATGATGCTCACCTCCGTGTGTGAGTAATTCCATCGTAGGCTTGCTGGACGGTGATGGGTTGGATGAGATTTGCCATGTAATCAAGTTAGTTTTGTTAGGGTTTGATCCCTAGTATCCACTATGTTCTGAGATTGATGTTGCTATGACTTTGCTATGCTTAATGCTAGTCACTAGTGCCCGAAAGTGCCATGATTTCAGATCTGAACCTATTATGTTTTCATGAATATATGTGTGTTCTTGATCCTATCTTGCAAGTCTATAGTCACCTATTATGTGTTATGATCCGACAACCCCAAAGTGACAATAATCGGGATACTTCTCGGTGATGACCGTAGTTTGAGGAGTTCATGGATTCACTATGTGTTAATGCTTTGGTCCGGTTCTCTATTAAAAGGAGGCCTTAATATCCCTTAGTTTCCGTGAGGACCCCGCTACAACGGGAGGGTAGGACAAAAGACGTCGTACAATTTCTTTTCCATAAGCATGTATGACTATTTACGGAATACATGCCTACATTACATTGATGAATTGGAGCTACTTCTACATCACCCTATGTTATAACTATTGCATGAGGAATCGCATCCGGCATAATTATCCATCACTGATCCATTGCCTACGAGCTTTTCATATATTGTTCTTCGCTTATTTACTTTTCCGTTGCTACTGTTAAAACTACTACAAAAACCCAAAAACATTTATGTTTACTGTTACTCTTATTACTATTACTATCATACCACTTTTGCTACTAAACACTTTGCTGCAGATACTAAGTTATCCAGGTGTGGTTGAATTGACAACTCAACTGCTAATACTCAAGAATATTCTTTGGCTCCCCTTGTGTCGAATCAATAAATTTGGGTTGTACTTCACCCTCGAAAGCTGTTGCGATCTCCTACACTTGTGGGTTATCACCCAACGCCTCACTCGGGTTCAGTACGAGCCAATGCCTCGCACACACGCGTGTACGTGTACGAGAGAAACGCGCATCGCTCGGCCCCCAACCTCCCACCGTAACCGGGAACTCCCCGAAATTTTCCTCGCCCTCGCTTCTACCACGGTTTTTTCTGTCATGGACGGCCCAAAGAATGTCATGCAGCTGCGTCTCCGGCCCGCCCAGGACGAAATGCCCATTTTCTGTCATGATTTTTTGTCATAGAAGTAGGAGCCCACCACATCTATGATGATACCGCGTTTTGTCACAATTATCGTCATAGAAGTGTCATATGTTAGACAAATTTTTTTCGTTCGGCCCAAAATGTCATGGATGTGTCTTTTTTTTGTAGTGGTACTCCACTTCACATGTAGATCCTGCCACGACGCTTTGTTTAGAACTGCACCAACTGACAGCTCCGTTGTTCAATATAAACACGTATCCGGTTTGCAATTTATAATTGTCCGGATCAGTGTCAAAGCTTGCATCGACGTAACCATTTACGACTAGCTCTTTGTCACCTCCATAAACGAGAAACATATCCTTAGTCCTTTTCAGGTATTTCAGGATGTTCTTGACCGTTGTCCAGTGATCCACTCCTGGATTACTTTGGTACCTCCCTGATAAACTAATAGCAAGGCACACATCAGGTCTGGTACACAGCATTGCATACATGATAGAGCCTATGGCTGAAGCATAGGGTACATCTTTCATTTTCTCTCTATCTTCTGAAGTGGTCGGGCGTTGAGTCTGACACAATTTCACACCTTGTATTACAGGCAAGAACCCTTTCTTTGCTTGATCCATTTTGAACTTCTTCAAAACTTTATCAAGGTATGTACTTTGTGAAAGTCCAATTAAGCGTCATGATCTATCTCTATAGATCTTGATGCCCAATATATAAGCAGCTTCACCGAGGTCTTTCATTGAAAAACTTTTATTCAAGTATCCTTTTATGCTATCTAGAAATTCCATATCATTTCCAATCAACAATATGTCGTCCAAATATAATATTAGAAATGCTACAGAGCTCCCACTCACTTTCTTGTAAATACAGGCTTCTCCAAAAGTCTGTATAAAACCATATGCTTTGATCACACTATCAAAGTGATTATTCAAACTTCGAGAGGCTTGCACCAGTCCATAAATGGATCGCTGGAGCTTACACACTTTGTTAGCTCCTTTTGGATCGACAAAACCTTCTGGTTGCATCATATACAACTCTTGTTCCAGAAAGCCATTCAGGAATGCAGTTTTGACATCCATTTGCCAAATTTCATAATCATAAAATGCAGCAATTGCTAACATGATTCGAACAGACTTAAGCATCGCTACGGGTGAGAAAGTCTCATCATAGTCAACCCCTTGAACTTGTCGAAAACCTTTCGCAACAAGTCGAGCTTTGTAGACAGTAACATTACCATCAGCATCCGTCTTTTTCTTGAAGAGCCATTTATTATCGATGGCTTGCCGATCATCGGGCAAGTCAACCAAAGTCCATACTGTTCTCATACATGGATCCCATCTCAGATTTCATGGCCTCAAGCCATTTTGCGGAATCTGGGCTCATCATCGCTTCCTCATAGTTCGTAGGTTCGCCATGGTCAAGTAACATGACCTCGAGAATAGGATTACCGTACCACTCTCGTGCGGACCTTACTCTGGTTGACCTACGAGGTTCGGTAGTAACTTGATCTCAAGTTTCATGATCAATATCATTAGCTACCTCACTAATTTGTGTAGTCGTCACATGAACCAGTTTCTGTGATGAACTATTTTCCAATAAGGGAGCAGCTACAGTTACCTCATCAAGTTCTACTTTCCTCCCACTCACTTCTTTCGAGAGAAACTACTTCTCTAGAAAGGATCCATTCTTGGCAACGAATGTCTTGCCTTCGGATCTGTGATAGAAGGTGTACCCAACAGTTTCCTTTCGGTATCCTATGAAGACACATTTCTCCGATTTGGGTTCGAGCTATCAGGTTGAAGCTTTTTCACATAAGCATCGCAGCCCCAAACTTTAAGAAACGACAACTTTGGTCTCTTGCCAAACCACAGTTCATAAGGCGTCGTCTCAATGGATTTTGATGGTGCCCTATTTAATGTGAATGCAGCCGTCTCTAAAGCATAACCCCAAAATGATAGCGGTAAATCAGTAAGAGACATCATAGATTGCACCATATCTAGTAAAGTACGATTACGACGTCCGGACACACCATTACGTTGTGGTGTTCCGGGTGGCGTGAGTTGTGAAACTATTATGCATTGTTTCAAATGTAGACCAAACTCGTAACTCAAGTATTCTCCTCCACGATCAGATTGTAGAAACATTATTTTCTTGTTACGATGATTTTCAACTTCACTCTGAAATTCTTTGAACTTTCCAAATGTTCAGACTTATGTTTCATTAAGTAGATATACCCATATCTGCTTAAATCATCTGTGAAGGTGAGAAAATAATGATACCCGCCGCGAGCCTCAACATTCATTGGACCACATACATCAGTATGTATGATCTCCAACAAATCAGTTGCTCGCTCCATAGTTCCGGAGAACGGCGTTTTAGTCATCTTTCCCATGAGGCATGGTTCGCAAGTACCAAGTGATTCATAATCAAGTGATTCCAAAAGTCCATCAATATGGAGTTTCTTCATGCGCTTTACACCAATATGACCCAGACGGCAGTGCCACAGATAAGTTGCACTATCATTATCAACTCTGCATCTTATGGCTTCAACATTATGAATATGTGTATCACTACTATCGAGATTCATAAAAAATAGACCATTCTTCAAGGGTGCATGACCATAAAAGATATTACTCATATAAATAGAACAACCATTATTCTGATATTTAAATGAATAACCGTCTCACATCAAACAAGATCCAGATATAATATACATCCTTAAGGCTGGCACCAAATAACAATTATTTAGGTCTAAAACTAATCCCGAAGGTAGATGTAGAGGTAGCGTGCCGACGGCGATCACATCAAGTTTGGAACCATTTCCCACGCGCATCGTCACCTCGCCCTTAGCCAGTGTTCGCTTAATCTGTAGTCCCTGTTTTGAGTTGCAAATATTAGCAACAGAACCAGTATCAAATACCCAGATGCTACTGCGAGCTCTGGTAAGGTACACATCAATAACATGTAATTCACATATACCATTGTTCACCTTTCCATCCTTCTTATCCGCCAAATACTTGTCAAGACCGGTTTTCCAATAAAACATTTATTGAAAAACCATCCTTTACATAAGACCAGTATTGGAAAATCTTCCTTACTAGTAGACAAATCCTTGATACAGAAATCCCGTAGTTCTAAATATTATACAAGGTTGAGCTGAGGTTGCTCAACAATTTATTACAATCCTGCCAATATTATACAGAAAGGCAGATATGACACAAGGGATATGGTGGCTTAACTACTGACTTGTAATAAAAGTGGTGGTGGATATGTCACAGTGACGTGGGTGACATGACTCCTAAATCTTGAAGCTCATCGAGCGTCGAAGTGAGGCTCGATGATTTTATTTGGGTAGCGGAAGCGTATATGATACAAGTGACCAATCCCAGGATCGCAGGGGACTGACTGGGACTCCTCTAGGCATCGGACTCACTATCATACTCTTCATCCATAAGATCGCCTTCGTCGATATCTGGCCAAATCAACAAGCCAGGTGAGTACTTTGAATGTACTCGCAAGACAGTTTGGACATAAGATATAACAATGCAAACATGATGCACATGAGCAGATTAGTAATGCACACTCAGATAATAAATTTGCACGACATGTTAAATAGAAAGGAAGTCAGGCAGTAGTCCTCCCGAAATCCCAATAAAATGACAGAAGACCGATTGGCGACGCCTCGAAAGGTAAAAAATAATAATTTAACATGCCGCAGTCGGGCGTCAAAGCGACACCACATAAAGGGCTTATATTGAAATGTAAATGACAGTGCGTGCCACAGTCGGACGTCTATGCGACATCTCGAAAAGGGCTTATAATAAAAGTAAATAACATGGATGCCACAGTCGGACGTCTGAGCGACATCACATAAAGGGCTTATATCGAAAGTAAATAACGAGAATGCCACAGTCGGACGTCTGAGCAACATCACAAAAAGGGCTTACAACAAAAATAAACAACAAGATTGTCACAGTCGGACGTCTGAGCGACATCACATAAAGGGATTATATTTCACCATTCGAATTCAAGTAGCTCATGAATTTAAATCATCCCAAGGAAATACTCAGTACGTAGTAATAAACAGGTTAGTCCATCTACAGGAATAACATTCAGTCGGGTTTACCACTCGTTTTTATTCACCGGAGATTGTCACTGAAACTGACACTGAGACTGACGATGAGGCAGACGTTGAGACTGATACTGACACTGATATGTTGATCACAGTCCTTGACCATGGACACAGTTACTCGAATGGTTTTGACTCTGCAGAGTTTGTACTCTTTACCTACAGCCAACGGATTTCCGTAGTTACAAAGGACTAGTTCCGTTTAAGGTATTTTAGAAGAAACTCATCTAACCAGTATACACCCATTCCACATTCCGCTGCCAGGAATCACCCTAGGCAACGTTCAAAAAAAACTTTGAGACGGGGAGGCCACAACCTCGAGTAGTATGGGATCAAATTTATATCGCGCGCTCTAAGGGGAGCCCCCCTCTCGGTCCCAACCAGAAACACCCATTCCCCCTGACCGGATGACGGGCTTTAATCCAGGGCCATGGAACCCTCATCACGGCCCCTCTATTTGGTGTGTAGAAGGAAAGAGGTTTGCAACTGACTAGACCGCATTCTTTGAAGAAGACACGTGGTAGCACGAATAAGGGGACGAATGGGAACAAGACTTGATCCACGTTAGCACCGGAGTTAAACGTTTGACATAAGCCTGGCATGCTTCAACAATACCAGCTTGCAACCTATCATGCCACCACATGATCAGGTTATCTCACCATCATATGAACACATCAACTTCGAAGCTCACTTGTAGCTTACCTTGCAAGCAATATAACATTCACTAATGCATATAAAGACATGCCACGAGAACACTACTCAAGCAAACATGCAAAACACTCATCATATCAAAGGTTCAAACATGCTTGCCTGGTTCAGAGTAGTCGGAGTCTAGCTCGGTGAAGTTTGCGGCTCCATCACCTCCTTCGGTATCTACGTTATAAAAAAAATCAGATACTAACGTAAATACCGTGCGTGCATAAAAGTTGTTCCAAATAATTTTCAAATAAATATTATAAAAAACTAGATAGAAAAATAAATATTACAAAAAATGAATCAACTCAAAATCATCTTTTGTTTGAAAGTTATTAAGGTTTTCGTCCAGGGACTAATCTGTAATGAAACAGAAACTTTCCAGGGGCTAGTTTAGAAAAAAAACAGAAAATGCTTCGGCTGGAAATATGTCAAACCAAAAGGAACACACACTTTGCCCGAAGGTGTTTTCAGAAAACGTTTCGAAAAAAAAGAAAAGTTGACGAGGGGGTCCCACCCGTCAGGTTTGAAAACCAAAACAGACTTCCGCCGGTGCCCGAGGCTTGCGGTGGCC
Organism: Aegilops bicornis; assembly: GCA_021605145.1. Classification (NCBI taxonomy): domain Eukaryota; kingdom Viridiplantae; phylum Streptophyta; class Magnoliopsida; order Poales; family Poaceae; genus Aegilops; species Aegilops bicornis. The sequence goes on along the minus strand of CM038673.1, from coordinate 637,869,000 downwards.
GCCGGCGTCGATCCACGATGAGGCTAGGGGAGTGGAGGGTACCGACGGACTTACGGAGCTCTCCCGCGTCTGTGGGTGGTGGAGTTGGTCGTCGGCGAGCACCACGTCGACTGCGGCCTCTTCTCCGGCGGACGGCGGCTCGGTCGAGGATGGATCTCACCGGGGAGGGCTACAGACGCCAAATTGACATGCGGGTTAGAGGAGTGGGTGCACTAGGAGGCTACTGACGCCATTTGGGAGGCGGGGGTGCTCTCACCAGAGCGGATCTTGTCGGGGCCCGAGGCGGATCGGGGCGGCCGGAGTCGAGGAAGAAGGCCTCCTCGAGGTCCTCCTAGTGGCTGGGCGCAGTTCTGATGAGGTGGAGGGGTAGTTCTGGGTCGAGAACGAGCTCAAGGCCCCCTTTTATAGCCGGTCGGAGGCGGTTGCCGAGACGGGATATCTCCGGCGAGTGATTACGGTGAGGAAGGGGTTGAACGGAGGGTTTAGGTGGCTGGGTAGCTTCGTGTTGGTCCACTGGCTTCATCCAATGCCAAATCTTGGCACGCTTGGGCGATACTCCAAGTTTCTCGACAAAACGGACTTACGGCCTCGTCGGCGGCAAAGAGCGCGCTCTGCGCCTCTCAGGCCACGACGACGGTGCTGCAGCGTGCGCAGAGGAGGGGACGGCTGTCGGTGTCAAAACCAGCGGATCTCGGGTAGGGGTCCCGATCTGTGCGTCTTAGCCTGATGGTAACAGGAAGCAACGGACACGATGTTTACCCAGGTTCGGGCCCTCTCGATGGAGGTAAAACCCTATTTCCTGCTTGATTAATATTGAAGATATGAGTAATACAAGAGTACATCTACCACGAGATCGTAGAGGCTAAACCCTAAGAGCTAGCCTATGATGGTATGATTGTAATTGTGATCGGCCTTCTAAGGACCATCCTCTCCAGTTTATATAGACACCGGAGAGGGCTAGGGTTTACATGGAGTTAGTTACAAGGAAGGAAATATAATATCCGGATCGCCAAGCTTGTCTTCCACGCAAAGGAGAGTCCCATCCGGACATGGCCCAAAGTCTTGAGTCTTGTATCTTCGCGCTTCGATAGTCCGGACGATGTATATAGTCCGGTTGTCCGGATACCCCCTAATCCAGGACTCCCTCAGTAGCCCCTGAACCAGGCTTCAATGACAATGAGTCCGGCGCAGAGTCTTGTCTTCGGCATTGGAAGGCGGGTTCCTTCTCTGAATACTCCAATGTTACTATCGAACACGTAGACCGTGTCCGGATCTGCAAAATGATCTTCACATACCACCATAGAGAGAAAGCTACTTCAGCTGGCAACTTTTTAGACGACGTGATATGCCATTACAGCCAGGTCATTATTCGAACCGTTTTTCCACAACCAGCCACAACGCGCATTGGAGGCGGTTTCCTTGACACGTCTTGTCAAAGCAGAGATCATGTCCCCTTATCACGGGATTCTCATCAATACGGGTATGGGTAATCCCCCCGCGCCATCAATCGTGGCGCTTGGGAAGTAAGTGATTCTCAACAGGCTAGTGGGGAGACGCACCGCTTTCGTTGCCTCTATAAAGGAATAAGAGTTCCCCATTCTTACCCACGCCTTCTTCCTCCTCTGCCCACTCTTGCCTCCCCGAGCTCTATCGCCCTAGTCCAAGTCTTCTCCGCACAGCTAAACATGTCTGGAGCAGGAGGCAAGTGGGTGGCTTCCACCGTGAAGGCGAAGAATATCGCAAGCCTTCGGGCGGCCGGATACTTGGCCGTAGACATAGCGCACCGGCTACCAGACGGTGGGCAGGTCATTCCAACTCTAGGACCCCACAAGAGGGTCGTGTTCCTTGCCCACTTCGTCTGTGGACTAGGGTTTCCACTCCATCCCTTCGTCCGCGGGCTCATGCTCTACTACGGGCTAGATTTCCATGAGCTAGCCCTGAACTTCGTCCTCAACATCTCGGTGTTCATCGTCGTATGCGAGGCTTTCCTCCGCATCAAGCCTCATTTCGGATTGTGGCTGCAAACCTTCTGCGTGAAGCCGAAGATCGTGAGCGGCCAGCAAGCGGAGTGCGGAGGAGCCATGGTGGGCAAAATGCCTAACGTCACCTGGCTTGACGGCTCCTTTGCGGAAACCGTAAATGGGTGGCAATCGGGGTGGTTCTACATCACCGAGCCGCGCGTCGCCAACTAGATGGCGGCCCCCGAATTCCGATCTGTAACCCCTATGCGGCTCACCTCCTGGGAAGAGAAGGGCCTGTTATGGGGCGAATCCACAGAGCTGACCGGACTCACCAACTGCATCAAGGGCATAAAGGACAAGAACATCAAGCTTGTCAACGTGATCCAGGTCATGCTCGTTCGCCGGATCCTGTCGTACCAAAGGCGGGCATTCAACCAGTGGGAGTTCGTCCCGGCCGAACACCAGACGCTTCAGAGGCTCTACAACATGAAGCACAAAAACGGGTGGAAGGCGTTGTTCAAGGCCTTTGAAATACCTGCTCCGATATCCGAGGACCGTGGGCTTCACGCTGCATGACGTCCTACTCAGGTGAATTCTCAGACCGCCACTGAGGGAGTCCTGGACTAGGGGGTGTCCGGATAGCCGAACTATCATCATGGCCGGACTCCAAGAATATGAAGATACAAGATTGAAGACTTCGTCCCGTGTCCGGATGGGACTTTCCTTGGCGTGGAAGGCAAGCTTGGCAATACGGATATGTAGATCTCCTACCATTGTAACCGAGTCTGTGTAACCCTAGCCCTCTCCGGTGTCTATATAAACCGGATGGCTTTAGTCCATAAGACGAACAACAATCATACCATAGGCTAGCTTCTAGGGTTTAGCCTCCTTGATCTCGTGGTAGATCTACTCTTGTAATACCCACATCATCAATATCAATCAAGCAGGACATAGGGTTTTACCTCCATCAAGAGGGCCCGAACCTGGGTAAAACATCGTGTCCCTTGTCTCCTGTTACCATCCGCCTAGACGCACAGTTCGGGACCCCCTACCCGAGATCCGCCGGTTTTGACACCGACATTGGTGCTTTCATTGAGAGTTCCTGTGTGTCGTCACCGATAGGCTCGATGGCTTCTTCGATCATCAACAACGACGCAGTCCAGGGTGAGACCTTTCTCCCCGGAGAGATCTTCATATTCGGCGGCTTTGCACTGCGGGCCAATTCACTTGGCCATATGGAGCAGATCGAAAGCTACGCCCCTGGCCGTCAGGTCAGATTTGGAAGTTTGAACTTCACGGCTGACATCCGCGGAGACTTGATCTTCGATGGATTCGAGCCACAGCCGAGCGCGCCGCACTGTCACGATGGGCATGATTTAGCTCTGCAGCCGGACAGTGCCCTGGAGGCCGCACACGAGTCCGCTCCGACCCTCAATTCGGAGCCGGCTGCGCAGATCGAGGACGGGTGGCTAGACACCGCCTCGGGGGTTGCAACCTCTACGGCGATGGAGCCGAACACTAACCTAGTCCCTCATGAAGCTCGTGGCTCCGAGGTGCCGGACTCCTCGCCGGACTCCAAATCTCCCGCGCCCCCTCCAATCGAATCCGATTGGGCGCCGATCATGGAGTTCACCGCTGCGGACATCTTTCAACACTCACCTTTCGGCGAGATCTTGACTTTGCTAAAGTATCTCTCGTTATCAGGAGAGCCCTGGCCGGACTGCGGTCAGGACGGTTGGGATGCGGACGACGAAGAAATTCAAAGCCCACCCACCACCCACTTAGTAGCCACTGTCGACGATCTAACCGACATGCTAGACTTCGGCTCCGAAGACATCAACGGTATGGATGACGATGCCGGAGACGACCAAGAACCAGCACCTACTCGGCACTGGAAAGCCACCTCAACTCACGACGTATACATGGTGGATACGCCAAAAGGAAGCGATAACAAGGAACAATGGGACGTGGCGAAGGACAATCCCCCGACAAACAACCAAAACGGTGACACAAGCGCCGCCTGAAGTCCCGCCTCGATAACAACGGCACCCATACTGACCCGGCCTTAGAACAGGGCGAAGCAGTGGACGACGAACATGCCACCAAGCAACCATCCGAACAGGATGAATTGGACAAGCAACCCATCCCCGGCGAAAACAACATTCCAGCCGATCTCACGACGGACACATCACCAGAGCATAAGAACCTTCATAAAAGGCTCGTCGCCACTGCAAGAAGTTTGAATAAGCAAAAGCGGAAGGTCAAAACAACGGAGGACGCACTCAGAATGAGATGGAGCAAAGTACTCAATACCGCAGATAAATACGGCGATAGTCATCAGGCAAAGAGCTACTCGAAGCGCAAGCTGCTGCCTGAATTTGACGAGGAGGCCGTAGAGCCCCCACAGTCAGAAAAGAAAGAGGCCACCTGGCCGGATAGACGACCAGATGACAGGCGAAGAGCGGCAAGCGGCGCCGCACACAAGCCGGCACACGATCCACATAAGGATCCTCGCAAAAAGGATGTCCCGGTCAGGTCCATCTATGGGCCAAAAAAGAAGACTCCAGGGAGCAACACAACCCGTCGAGTGTTTGAAGACAATGGCACACCTAAATACAGGGGCGCCGCACACCCACTATGTTTCACTGATGAGGTACTGGTCATGAATTTCCAGCGGGATTCAAACCCGTAAACATAGAGGCATATGACGGAACAATAGACCCCGGAGTCTGGATTGAGGATTATATCCTACACATACATATGGCCAGAGGAGACGACCTCCATGCCATAAAATACCTACCCCTCAAGCTCAAAGGGCCAGCTCGGCATTGGCTCAAAAGCCTCCCGGAAAATACCATTGGAAGTATGGAAGAGCTCGAGGATGCGTTTCGAGCAAATTTTCAGGGGACTTATGTCCGCCCTCCGGATGCAGACGATCTAAGTCACATAACTCAACAGCCCGGAGAGTCAGCACGCAAATTCTGGAATAGGTTCCTAACCAAAAAGAACCAAATAGTCGACTGTGCGGACGCCGAAGCCTTAGCAGCCTTTAAGCATAACGTCTGGGACGAATGGCTCGCCACACACCTCGGCCAGGAAAAACCAAGAACAATGGCCGCGCTAACAAGCCTCATGACCCGATTTTGCGCGGGGGAAGATAGCTGGCTGGCAAGATGCAGCACCAGCGACCCGAGTACATCCGAGGTCAGGGATGGAAATGGTAAATCACGACGCAGAAAAGATCAGCGCCGGATTAAGGAAAATGGCCCAAATAGCACGGCGGTCAACGCCGGATTCAAAAGCTCTCGGCTGAATAATAAAACACTGCCTCTCAAGGACAACAGTGATGAGCTAACCAACCTAAACAAAATCTTGGATAGGATATGTCAAACACATATTACCCCCGGGAAGCCTGCAAACTATACCCACAGAGATTGTTGGGTCTTCAAGCAGTCTGGCCGACTTAACGCCGAACACAAGGGGCTCGACACACCAAGCGAAGACGACGACGAACCCCACAAGCAGCACGCCGGAAAGCAGAAGACTTTCCCACTAGAAGTCAAAACAGTGAACTCACTTCATGTGATAACAAGGAAAAATAGTGCGTCACCTGCTAAAACACGCGCCGCACGGTCCACCCCAGCAGAGTCCCGAAGTTGGATGTTTAAACCAATTACTTTCGACCATCAGGATTACTCCAGAAGTGTTCGAAACGCAGGAGGGACTGCTTTGGTACTGGATTCCATAATCGACGGACTACAATTTACACAATCCTAATGGATGGCAGCAGCGATATAAACCTGCTATACCAGGACACCATCCGCAGAATGGGGATAGACCCTACCAAAATTCACCATAGCAGCACTTCCTTCAAAGGAGTGACGCCTGGCCTTTACGCCAATTGTACAGGCTCTGCACTACTAGAGGTCGTGTTCGGTTCATCCGACAACGTCCGTCTTGAAAAGCTCATTTTCTATATCGCCCCATTTAAAAGTAGCCATCAAGCACTACTGGGACGCGAAGCTTTCGCCCGCTTTAATGCAATACCGCATTACGCGTCTCTTACGCTTAAAATGCCCGGTCCACACGGCATAATCTCATTAAAGAGTAACTCTGAGTGTTCCTCGACCACGGAAAACGTGAGACTGCTTTGACAGCCGCACACTAATCCGACCTTGCTGGTCAAAGCCCCTAAAAACAGGTCATTCAGACCTCGGACAAGGTTAGGCGAGTCCGGCATAAATAAACAAGGGGCTTCCCAGCCGCATACCTCTTTACAAGGGGCTGCACGTATAAACAATGAGAGCCAATAAAGCTCAACTTTATAATACATTATTTTAAATACATCTTTGCACGACATTTTTTCCAAACTAAGTTCTTCTCTTTTACAGATGAAGCACGTGCTACACCCGTCCAGGATACAGCACAACGGAGACACAGGCGCAGACGTGCAGTAGGGACCCGTTGCAAAGATTTTTTTTCAGATTAAGACCCTGCGTAAACCTTTCTTACTGTCTCTTGTTGATACACATCCCCCGGTTTCCTACCATAACCGAGGAGGAAAATGGCGTTTTGGCATCGGCCGCGTCAGAAGTTCTCGCCCGTACCTGGACACTAGGGGCATAGGGCATTGTTCTGCCCGGTATCATAAAGACCGAATACCTCAGGGAGTGTTCGGCAGCTCGAGTTAGGCCTTATCTGCATCAGCTCCGAATCATGTCTTTGGTCAAATGTTGGGTTTGCCCGGCTCCTGTGTTTTGCTGCCTTACGTTCCGCTCCATCGGCTAACGCGGCACCAGGAGAACTACTGCGATTGTGCCCCGGTTCGGCCGGGCGAGCACCTCAGTAGAGAAAGCCGAAAACTGACTGTCATGATATAGCGAGAGACTGGTCAACCACTCGATCGACTACTGGAATGTTTAGAATTCCCCTGCTTTGACGAAGGACCGCTTCCCGGTCATGCACATATGCGCCCCGAGTTCGGAGACCGCGGTGCCTCTAGGGGCTATATCGTAGCCCCACCTTCGAGCTCCTATGGCTAAGTGAAAGTGATAAAGCATTATAGTCCGGTTGCCTAGTTTGCTATGCTATCACCTCCTTCAAAGGACCAAGACGTTGGATTAAGTGTGAAAAAGCGCTTTTCTTTTGCAAACACCCCCGCACCATGTGCGTGGGGGCTGAAGCCAAAGACTGCCATCTTTCAGGTTATACATACATATACGGCCGCACAGGAGATAGTTCAATACTTGAACGCACAAGTATAAAAAGTTGTTACATTATAAACATGATCTCACAAATCATACAAGTCATTTGAACATAAAATCTTTCGAGCACTGCGACTCTATTAAACGAGAGCCCGGCAGGACTTCCTCAAAATAGTGCTCGGCGGGTAATCGGCTTTTGTCCAAACCCTAGGATGCAACAGCGGTGGCATCCATCTCCGCCCAGTATGTCTTAACACGGCCAAGAGCCATCCGTGCACCCTCTATGCATGCCGACCGCTTCATCGCCTCGATATGCGGCACCGCCCCAAGGAATAGTTGCAACAAGCCAAAATAACTCTCCGGCTTGGGCCTTTCTGGCCACAGATGAGCCACCACATCCGTCATGGCAAGTCCGGACAACCTATTTAGCTCAGCCCACTCCGCCAACCGATCAGTCAACGGAAGTGGATGCTCCGGACTATGGAATTTAGACCAGAAAAGCTCTTCCATTTTGTGATCCTTCTGGCTTCAGAAGTGCACGACTGCGTCCGCCGCACTCGCCGCCAAATCCAGATAAGGATCCTCCGCACCACAAAATTGGCCCAACTAAGCACACTTCGGATCCATGAACTTCCTACGCAGCAGAAAGGGCTGTCGAGCCGCAATGTCTCCGGCCTGACGCAGTTCCTCCTTCATAGCCCGCATCGCTACAGGCATCCTTGGCTTTGGCGACAACTTTCTTCAGGTCCACTTGCTCCGCTCGGTGTTCTCTTTCAAGAACCTCATAGCGGTCAGTAGCATCTTTTAATCTCACGACCATTCCGGCCATTTCCTCCCTGCTTCGGCAGTGAACAACCTTTTCGGCTTTTAGCTCTTCCGCTGCCTTCGAGGCAGCCGCATCACTTTTCCTGGCTTGCTCCTTGGCTCGAGCAAGCTCTACTCGAAGGTCTTCCATAGCAGCGGCACCATCTGCATCAAGCATACAAATTGTAAGGAACGGGCATCAGCTCCCTTACTCGGTGACCGCGGAGCAACAACTTACCTTGTGACTCGTCAAGTCGTTTATTGACCAGCGCGATGTCCGCATCCGCAACGTCGAGTTGCCGCTTGTGCTCGGCAGCTCCATCAATCCGGCTAGCCACCGATCGTTCAACCACCTGCATAGGAAAGGCGACATTCTATAAATGAGATTATGATCCTCGGCATGCTGTCACTTTCGAAAGCATACCAAGTCTCAGGGGCTACTATCTATACAGGGCGCACTCCATGTGCAAAACTGTCAAAAGGTATGTCATTTTTTGCATACCTCAAACCCCGTCAGCAAGCTTCCGACGGCCTCATACAACCCGCTCACGGCGGATGAGATCCTTTCAATCACCATACTCATTAATGTGCGGTGATCTTCTGAGATAGATGCCCTCTCGAGCAAATCCTGCAGCTCCACCGGCCGTACTCCAGTGGGTGCCGAACTCCCCGGCCCCGCCGGACTCGGGGAGAGCCTCCGTGACGACACCTCAGGGTCGTCCGCCCCGCACGACGGGGCGGCAGATGGAGGCGTTTTGCTCTCCATCATCTCCGGACGGAGGTCCCCCGAAGATGAGCTCTGCTGAGAAGGGCTGAGATCCGAACTGCAAGGTGAAAACTTCGGTTAAACCTTAGAAATAAAGTAGGGATGTCCCCTATTAGAAAACCCCCCTTTTTTACTTACGGCTCGCTGGAGGGCTGATTCCTTTGGGGATATTGTGCGGCCGGGGCTCTTCCCGGCACGGGACCTTCCGGTGATTTCCTTCCCCGCTTTGAGGAATTGGCCTCCGGGTCTTCGGAAGCGGTCCTCTTCTCCCCCTGGAGGGAGGGACCCTCGTTTCCCCCCTCAGTGCAAGCCTCCTTGGCAGAGGTGGTAGTTTCCCTGTGCCCCCCTTTGCCCTCCTCCAAAGGTGCAACCTCCAACATTTTAATTAACACGGGATCCGGCGTGGTCTCAGGGAGGGGGGCCGGACACCGTATCAATTTTGCTTGCGCTATCCACTCCTGTCCAAGGGATATCTGGTTAAAAGGCAAACCCATGATAAATAAATGGACAATGTGTCCGGACACAGGGCTACTTACTTAGGCCAGCTTAGGCCAGCGTCCTCGGTCAAGTCCGGACGCATCTCTTGTGATCCGAGGAACAGTTCGTACATCTCCACGGGTGTCAAACCCATGAAGTGTTGGAGAGCTCGTGGTCCCTCCGGATTAAATTCCCACAGGCGGAGGGGGCGACGTTTGCAGGGCAGAAGGCGCCGAATTACCATAACCTGTGTCACTACGACCAGATTGATCTCCCCTTCCTGGAGGTCTCGAACCCGGCCCTGCAACAGGGGTACGTCTTTGGACGGCCCCCAGTCAAGCCCTTTGTTGACCCATGACGTCAGCCATTGTGGAGGGCCCGGGCGAAAGATGGGCGGCGGCCTCTGCCTGCTGCCCCGGGGAGCGGTGATATAGAACCACTCATGTTGCCACAAACCGAGCTCCTCCTGAAAAGAGCCCTCGGGCCATGGAGCATCGGCCCTCTTGTTTATAACCGCCCCGCCGCACTCTGCCTGACGCCCCGCAATCATCTTCGGCTCCACATTGAAGGTTTTGAGCCACAAGCCGAAGTGGGGGGTAGTGCGGAGGAAGGCTTCACAGACGACAATGAATGATGAGATGTGGAGGATGGACTCCGGAGCCAAGTTGTGAAATTCCAGCCCATAGTAAAACATGAGCCCCCTCATGAAGTGATCCATTGGGAAGCCTAAACCCCGACGGAGGTGAGACACGAACACGACACTCTCGCCGGGCTCGGGAGTAGGAATAACTTTCCCTTGGGCAGGCAGCCTATGCGAAATCTCGTAGGTTAAATACCTGGCGTCTCTCAGCTTGAGCACGTCCTCTTCCGTGACAGAGGAGGGCATCCACCGGCCTCGTAGGTCGGAGCCGGACATTGTCGAAGGTCGAAAGTACCCAAATCTGGAGCCTTGGGTGTTGGAACTCGGGGCAAGGGGCGGATTCGATTGAGGTTTGAAGAAAAAGAACAGGCCTTGGTCTCATTATAAAGATAGAGAATACCAAGAGCCGTCCCCGTGACCGTTTGGAACCCGCCTTCGATGGAGGGGGCGTGGCAACGGGCGCGGTTGGGTTACCCACGTCCGTATTAATGGGAATCCCAGAATAAGGGGAACACGATCTCTGCTTCGACAAGACGTGCCAAGGAAACCGCTTCGCTAAACACACTGAGGTGGTAGAATAAAAACAATTCGAGTAAAGGCTTGGTAGTGGTGTGACGTCACGCCACAAAATACGTCAGCAGATTGAGCTTGTGTAAATATTATTCTCTCTACGGTGGTATGTGGAATTTATTTTGCAGAGCCGGACACTATCCTGGTGTTCACAATCTTATATAAATTATTCGGAGAAGGAACCCGCCTTGCAACATCGAAGACAATATGCGCGCCGGACTCGTCGTCATTGAAGCCTGGTTCAGGGGCTAGTGAGGGAGTCCTGGACTAGGAGGCGTCCGGAAAGCCGAACTATCATCATCGGCCGGATTCCAAGACTATGATGATACAAGATTGAAGACTTCGTCCCGTGTCCGGATGGGCCTTTCCTTGGCGTGGAAGGCAAGCTTGGCAATACGGATATGTAGATCTCCTACCATTGTAACCGACTCTTTGTAACCCTAGCCCTCTCCGGTGTCTATATAAACCGGATGGCTTTACCATAGGCTAGCTTCTAGGATTTAGCCTCCTTGATCTCGTGGTAGATCTACTCTTGTAATACCCACATCATCAATATCAATCAAGCAGGACGTAGGGTTTTACCTCCATCAAGTGGGCCCGAACCTGGGTAAAACATCGTGTCCCTTGTCTCCTGTTACCATCCTCCTAGACGCACAGTTCGGGACCCCCTACCCGAGATCCGCCGGTTTTGACACCGATAGCCACCGGATCCGGTTATTCCCAAATACATTCATGGGGGAGCCTTAAGTAATTGTGTATATTTGTGCAGGATTATGTGGAGACAGCGGAGCGGATTGACTGTCCGGCTCTGCTGCCAGAAAGCCCAGCCAATGATCTTCTGACGAAGATGTTGGTCCCGGCACCCTATAAGGGGCCGGAGAAGAAGGCCGACAAGTAGGCCTCGGGGACCCGAAAGGGTCTCCGGCGCAAGGTTGTGCAAGCCTCGTCCGAAGACGACGAGGGGCACTCCTCCCCCGATGGGGAAGAAGAAGAAGAAGAGGAGGCCGCCCCATCCGGAAAGGACGAGGGGCCTGAGAGGGCGGACCAGGCGACCAGGAGAGGCCCCCGGCGCAAGGCCGTCATACCCTTGTCGTCTGATGACGACGAGGCAGATTCCTCTCGCGGAAGCAGGGGAAAACAAGAAGAGACTCCACCTCCCCGTACTAGGGTGAGAAGAAGAGGAAGGCCACCCCGGTGGGGGAGACTGGGATGTCCAAGAAGATAAAGGTGTCCCTTCTAGACTACATCGCCACCGCCGCTGATAGCGAGGAAGGATGGCTTCCCAGGAAGAAGCCCCTAGTGCGATCGTAGGTATCCGCACTCCATCATAATTTTGCTTTATAGTTTTGTCATAACACCGAACTTGCATGCAGTCCGGCCAGGACCCTTCCCGAGGTAGCGTCTTCGGATGGATCCTTGAGTGAGTCGGCAATGAACTCACTCCCGACGGCCACTTCTCCTCGACCTGCGGATGACACGGAGGTGTTGTCCCAAATGCTCCCAGAGATGGGGGAGGTGGCCCTGGAGGCGCCTCAAGGCGGCATCCTAGACATCGGACTGCGGGGTTCAAAATCCCCGCGGATCGTGTTGGTGAGAGCCGCGGTAAGCCAGACTCTCAACCGAACACTGTCCCAGAGCCTTCAGCGGTTCCGGATTCAGGCGGGCAGCCCCTCGTTAGGGAGGGAGGGCTGTACACATCGAGGACTTCCATTGTGCCCGAGGCGCCGGATTGTCCACTGGAAGCGCTTCGTGGCGCTTCCCTAGATGAAGAGCACCGTACTATTATGAGTGCGGTGATTCAGAAGGTTTCGTCCGCCAAGAGCGGACTAACCGAAGCCTGCACTAGCCTCCTAACAGGCTTTGAGGTAAGTAAAAATGTGTGAAATTACCACCCGATAAGTAGTAGCCCCTGATACTCTGTTTGGTGTTCGGAAGGAAAAACCAAACGGAGGGTCAATTATAATCCGCAGGAGTCTAACAGTAAGTTTGAATGTGAATAAACTGGTTGTGCTGCTGGCCGCTGCTGTCCGTACGGCCGAAATCGCCGGCCTAAAGCAAGACTTGGTGCGGGCACAGGGAGAGCTCGGCCTCACGAGGAGGTAGCTCGAGGAGAGCAAAGGTGAATGATTCCCCTCTCTCACATAGTAAAGTACAAATAAAATTGGTTATTCTACCAACGAGACGTCGTGATTTGGTAACAGAGGCCACCACCGAAGTGACGTTTCTTAAGAAAGCGCTATCCGAGGCCGAACACAAGGCGGCCTTGGAGCGTGAGGAGCGCAAAAAGCAGGAAGCCCGAGTGGGTGAAGTACAAGAAGAGCTCCAGGAGCTCGGCAAAAAGTTCGAGTCCGTAGAGCATGAGCTTAAAGCAAAAGAGGCCGAGCTTGCGAAGGCCCTTACAAGTATAAAAGACGCCAAGGCCAAAGCCGGGAGGGCACAACAGGAAATCCAGGAGGCCAAAACGATAGCGGCGGGTAAGAAGTTCTTTATGCAAAGCAAACATGTGGAGGAGGTGTTTCTTTTACTTACACGAGTCCGGAGCTCTCCAGGGGCATTCGCGGATCTACCACGCAGCGTATCAGACGCCGCGGAGTTCTACCATGCTCAGGAGGGGAGCTCAACGCAGAAGCTGTTCTGGTCCCTGTATGCTGGGGCCGAACATCCAACGTCTCTGAGTGACCAACTGAAGCACTTGGTCGAACTCCACAGGGCGGCCGAAGTGGCTATGAAGGATTTCATAGTCCGGATGTGGCCTGGTGAGCTCCTGCCAACCAGTTACTTCGGCCTGATCCAGTGGATGGTGAATGCCTGTCTCCGACTGGAAGCCATCAAGCGATCCGTTTGCATTGAGGGTGCCCGCCGGGCCCTTGCCCACGCGAAGGTGCATTGGGGCAACCTGGATGCGGAGAAGCTGGTGAAGAACGGGCCGCCAGAGGGCAAGCCGCATCGCGTTCCCGAGAAGTATTATGATGGCGTTATGAAGGGTGCTCCTTTCTTGGCTGACGAATGTACCAAGGATATAATTTTTGAATGAATTTGCTTCTGTCATGTTTGTAATTTAAAGACGAAGTTACTTGCGCTAAGTAGCGCTTTTGTTATTTAAAATATTACCTTCTGTGCGGCTGTTTATCAAATTCTCAAAGTAGGCCAGTCGTCGGCTTCCGCCCCCATGCAACTAGTACTGGGGTGTTCGTGGATAACCCGGACACTCTTTATCCAAATGTTTGGTCCCTTAAGGAGGTGTCTGGCACAGCGACAAGGCAATCAGACTATGCGGCTTTATAACCTTGGCTTAGCCATAGAAGTCTACAATTTTAAATTTCGGCGAAGCCCCTAGAATTTGGAAGACCGAATTGGGGCGCTACACACGCCTAGATAGGACGAATCCGATTTATCGCCTAAAGCGGAAAAATCTTGAAGGATTTTAAGACCTCTCGAACAGCAACCAGCTCTCGCCACATCATGCTCGTCAGTTTTTGGCTTTCTCTACTGAGGTGCTCGTCCGGCAGAACCAGGGCACAATCGCAGTAGTTCTCCCTGCGCTACCTTAGCCGATATAACGGAATGTAAGGCACCAAAACAAGGGAGCCGGGCTATCCCAACTATGGACCCAAGACATGATTCGGAGCTGATGCATATAATGCTATAAGTTCGGGGTGCCGCACTATTGAAAGTGTTCGGACTTGTCGTGTCGTATTATGGGGTGCCATAAGAAGCCCCTGGCAAACTCTACGTACCAAAGTGTACGGATGCAATATTCAATAGACATTTGTAAAAAAATGCTCAAAGAAAAATAATAAGCTAACGCTGTATATGATCTCCCATTGATGAATAATACGTTTAGGCATATGTTTACAATGAATGATAATTTGACATATCCTATCCAGAGGCAGGCTACGTACAGATAGATAAAGCAGGTATAACAATCGCAAATAGATTCCACCTGGGTATTTCCTTTTGTGCAAAAAGCCTGTTGCCTTCTTGGTTTTCTCTCCTATGTAAGTCCGACGATCCGGCTCTTCTGGAGAAGCTGCACTAAAGCAATGTCCTTAAAGGTAAATGGAAAGGTTACGAAGCAATACCGTACTGCTGACTGAGCTGCTGCTACGCCTCCGCCTTTGCCCATGGTACTTTGAGTGCGTAATTGTGTACGCGTGGCATGAATGCTGCTTTGATGAGATTTGAGCAGAGGCCGGACTGCTAGTCATGCTCTTGGCGTGCCTGCTGACCCTGCTGCGGGGTGTTCCGCCCTTGCTTGACGGAGCTTGAGGTTGTCGTCGCCGGATTGGTGGTTTGCCGGAGGAGGCCGCATTGTACTTCGGCCGCAAGGGCTGCAGTGTGCTCTTCTATACGTAGAGAGCAGTCCATATTTCCGTTGACTGTTATGACCCCGCGCGGGCCTTGCATCTTGAGCTTGAGGTATGCATAGTGAGGTACCGCATTGAATCTAGTGAATGCGGTTCGTCCGAGCAGTGCGTGGTAACCACTGCGGAAAGGGACGATATCGAAGATCAGCTCTTCGCTTCGGAAGTTATCCGGAGATCCGAAGACCACTTCCAATGTTATAGAGCCCGTCAATGGGCCTCTACTCCAGGAATTACACCTTTAAAGGTGGTTTTGGTGGGCTTAATCCTTGAAGGATCGATGCCCATTTTCCGCACTATGTCCTGGTAAAGTAGGTTCAGGCTGCTGCCGCCATCCATAAGGACTCGCGTGAGGTGGAATCTATCGATGATTGGGTCTAAGACCAATGCGGCCGAGCTGCCATGACAGATGCTGGTAGGATGATCCCTACGATCAAAGGTGATCGGACATGCGAACCATGGGTTGAATTTGGTGATGACTAGCTCCATCACATAGACGTCCCGTAGTGCTTGCTTCCGTTCCCGCTTGGGGATGTGGGTGGCGTAGATCATGTTGACCGTTTTCACCTGGGGGGGGGGGGGATTTCTTTTGTCCCCCCATGTTCGGACGCCGGGGCTCCTCGTCATCGTCGCTATGCAGCCCCTCGTCCTTGTTTTCGGCGTTTATCTTGCTGTCCTGTTTAAATACCCAGCAGTCTCTATTGGTTTTGTTGGCTGGCTTGTCCGGGGTGCCATGAATTTGGCACGAGCGCTCCAGTATATGGTCTAGACTGGACGGTCCCTGATT
Source organism: Aegilops bicornis (assembly GCA_021605145.1). Lineage (NCBI taxonomy): Eukaryota > Viridiplantae > Streptophyta > Magnoliopsida > Poales > Poaceae > Aegilops > Aegilops bicornis. Next base: position 637,853,427 of record CM038673.1, on the reverse strand, counting down.
ATTTCTCTTGAATGGCTTCTTTCGATGACCGGATTTGGATCCGCTAAATCCGGTGTTGACCGCCGTGTCTTCGGTGTCGTCGCCATTGTTCTGTTGCTTGTGTTTGTTGCGTCGTAGCTTGCCGTTATTGTCACGGACATCTGACGTGCCAGAATGTGGCGCAATGCTGCTGCGAGCGAACCAACTATCCTCGCCCGTGCAAAAGCCGGTCATTAGTGTCGTGAGAGCTGCCATAGATTTGGGTTTCTCCTGGCCGAGGTGTCTGGCGAGCCACTCATCACGGATATTATCCTTGAAGGCCGCCAGGGCTTCGGCGTCCGGACAGTCGACTATTTGGTTCTTCTTGGTTAGGAACTGAGTCCAGAATTTCCTGGCTGATTCTCCGGGCTGTTGAATAATGTGGCTCTAGTCATCGGCATCCGGAGGTCGCACATAAGTGCCTTGGAAGTTGTCAAGAAATGCGTCTTCCAGGTTTTCCCAACTGTCAATGGAATATGCGGGCAGGTTGTTAAGCCAATGCCTAGCGGGTCCTTTGAGCTTAAGGGGAAGATACTTGATGGCATGTAGATCATCTCCGCGGGCCATGTGAATGTGGAGAAGGAAATCTTCAATCCATACTGCGGGGTATGTTGTGCCATCGTACGATTCGATGTTTACTGGTTTAAATCCTTATGGGAATTCATGATCCATTACTTCATTGGTGAAACAGAGGGGGTGTGCGGCGCCTCTGTGCCGGGCTATGTCGCGGCCAGATTTGCTAGTGTATCCGGTATGACGGTCATCGTCATGAGTTGCGGTGCGCCCCCGTGATCCGTAGATCGATCTTGGCTCTCCTGCGGCGTTATCCACTTTATCGAGCGGGTCCTGAGTATTACCCCGGGCCGTAGTAAACTAGCACGGGGGTGCGGGCTAGTATTCAGGATGATATTCCGTTTTATCGCGGCCTCGAGGCGGCCTGTCAGTCGTATGGCGCAGGAGTCCATATTCCTCGGCTGCCAGGACTTCTATCCATCTATCTGCGAGCAGGTCTTGATCATCTTGGAGCTGCTACCACTTCTTCTTCAGGCTTCTTGCAGTGGCAATAAGTCGGCTCTTGAAGCGCTCCTGCTCTGCGGGGTCCTCGGGCACGCCGAACTCGTAGTCGCTGATGCTAATCTCGTCTTCGGAGGGGGGCATATAGTTGTCCTCCTTCGGATACCCGTCAGTCACCTGTTCATCTGGGCTGTCAAGCCCATCTTCCTGTTCGGCCTGCTCAAAGGCTGGCTTTTCAGGGTTGTATTCATCATCGGCACCGTCCGGATTATCTTCGTCTCCGGTGCCGGTATTACCTTGGCGGGGCTTGGAGCGGCGCGGGCGACGCCCATGCTTTGCTTTCTTCTTGGAGAGGTTATCCTCCATTGCCTCATCGCCATTGGTTTCTTTCCTAGTGTCCACCATGTATATATCGTATGAAGAGGTGGCTGTCCACCGCCCTGTGAGCAGTGGTTCCTGTACGTCTCCGGCATCGTCGTCCATGCTGTCGATGTCTTCGAAGTCGAAGTCCAGCATGTCGGTTAAATCATCGATCGTGGCAATCAAGTGGGTGGTGGGTGGGCAGCGAATTCCTTTGTCGCCTGCTTCCCACTCGAGCCGGACATAGTTCGGCCCAGAGTCTCCTGACAGAGAGAGAGACTTTAACGAATTCAGCATGTTGCCAAAGGGCGAGTGTTGAAAGATGTCCGCAGCGGTAAACTCCCTCACCGGAGCCCAACCTGGCTCGGCTGGCTCGAGGGTGTGCAGACCGGAACCAATGACCGGACATGAGTCCGGGGGTCCGGGGTTACAGGTCTCCACAGAGGTGAGACCCGTGTTCGGCTCCAACGCCGATGAGTATGCGGCCTGTGTGACAGGGTCTATCCCTCCATCCTTGGGCAACGCAACTTGTTCCGTATTTAGATCCGAGGCTATTGCAGGGATGACGTTCCGAGCATTGTTTGACAGCAGGTCTAGGCCGTGCCTGTCGAGACTGTCCGGTGCTCCCAGCACAGGGCCGAATCCGTCTAAGATCAAGTCTCCACGAATATCCACCATGTAGTTCAAGTTTCCAAACCTGATCTGCTGGCCAGGGGCGTAGCTGTCGATTTGCTACAGATGCCCAAGCGAATTGGCCCGCAGAGCGAAGCCGCCGAACACAAAGATCTGTCCGGGGAGAAAAGTCTCACCCCGGACTGTGTTGTTGACGATTGAAGATGCCATCAAGCCTTGAAGCGACGACACCGAGGAACTCTCAATGAAAGCACCAATGTCGGTGTCAAAACCGGCGGATCTCGGGTAGAAGGTGCCGATCTGTGCGTCTTAGGCTGATGGTAACAGGAAGCAAGGGACACGATGTTTACCCAGGTTCGGGCCCTCTCGGTGGAGGTAAAACCCTACTTCCTGCTTGATTAATATTGAAGATATGAGTAATAGAAGAGTAGATCTACCATGAGATCATAGAAGTTAAACCCTAAGAGCTAGCCTATGATGGTATGATTGTAATTGTGATCGGCCTTCTAAGGACCATCCTCTCCAGTTTATATAGACACCGGAGAGGGCTAGGGTTTACATGGAGTGAGTTACAAGGAAGGAAATATAATATCCGGATCGCCAAGCTTGTCTTCCACGCAAAGGAGAGTCCCATCCGGACACGGGCCAAAGTCTTGAGTCTTGTATCTTCGCGCTTCGATAGTCTGGATGATGTATATAGTCCGGCTGTCCGGATACCCCCTAATCCAGGACTCCCTCAACGGCCACGCGGAGGCTTCTGGTGGTGCGGGCGGTGCTGGACGGCGCCGAAAGGCAGGGCTGGCCCCTATTGGCCGCCATGGGTGGTTCGGCCACCGCGGAAGACGCCGGCGTTGGCGAGACACGTCGCCCCCGATGCTCGTGCCCGTCCAAACAACAGTGCGGCGCGATTGATAAAAGGAGGAGCAGTGAGCATCGATCCACAGCCAACCTTTGGCGAGATTGACGCCTTGTGACTCAAGAAAACGCAGCCTCTCGACTGAAATAGAACTTTTCTGAATTTTGAGCGAAGCGATTACGCCAACTGTTGACGAAATGATTTTGGCATGAGGAAAACTTTTCTGGGTTGATCCTTGGTGAGGTGGTCTCTTGATGCATCTAGAGGCTGCCTGATTTATCTCAGAATTTTAGGAGAAGAAAAAGAATGAATTTCACCAAAATTGGCAAATCTGGTTCAAACTTGCAGCAGCCATATTTTGAAAATTTTGGATTATGGACCAGTGGATCTTGATGGATCTTGGTTGAGGGTAGTAAGGACTAGCTAGGGGAGTTTATTTGGGACCAAGACTCAAAGGGATTCTGGTGGTTCCTTTGTAAATCATCAAGGCCCAAAATGACAGAAAAATGCTTTTGAGGGAAAAGTAAATTAAAAAAAGGATTTAAAGGAGGTAGAGACTTGCTGGAATGGGATGCTTGGTTTGATTCAAAGTGGGGAGGTGGTTTTGGTAGAAAAAAATATCAACATGGGTCATGGCAAGAGAAATTATTTTTGAGTGGGAAGAAATAAACCCATAATTTTATAGAAACTCTTTTTAATAAAAGAAATATTAAAACAACCCAAGATAATTTGTGTTGACCCAACACATGTTGAAGAACCCTCAAGACCAAAAATCAATATTGAGAAGAGCTCCTAAAAAAACCTGGTATAAAAGGTTTTAAGAAGGAGAGCCCTTCTTTTAGCAAAATTCAAATAATCCCCTTTAAATAAAATAAAGGATTTAATAAAACCAAATCAATTTTTTTTGAGTGTTACAATACTTGGGGCAGTTCCGCTTCCAGTGACCAGTCTGCTTGGAGTGGAAGCTGTCAGTCTTAGGCTTAGATCCAGACTTGGGTTTCTTCTCTTGAGCAGCAACTTGTTTGCTGTTCTTTTTGAAGCTCCCCTTCTTCTTCCATTTGCCCTTTTTCTTGAAACTGGTGGTCTTATTGACCATCAACACTTGATGCTCCTTCTTGATTTCTACCTCCGCAGACTTTAGCATTGCGAAGAGCTCGGGAATTGTCTTATCCATCCCTTGCATGTTATAGTTCATCACGAAGATTTTGTAGCTTGGTGGCAGTGATTGAAGAATTCTGCAAGGACACTATCATCAGGAAGATTAACTCCCAGTTGAATCAAGTGATTGCAATACCCAGACATTTTGAGTATATGTTCACTGACAGAACTATTCTGCTCCATCTTGCAGCTGTAGAACTTATTGGAGACTTCATATCTCTCAATCCGGAATTTTAACTTCAACTCGTGGAACATCTCATATGCTCCATGAAGTTCAAAATGTCGTTGAAGTCCGGTTCTAAGGCGTAAAAGCATGGCACACTCGATCTATAGAGTAGTCATCAACACGCCGATCGCTAGGCATTCACAATGTCTGCGATGGTAGCCTTGATGGTACACCTAGCGGTGCTTCCAAGACGTAACTCTTCTGTGTAGCAATGAGGATAATCCTCAAGTTACTGACCCAGTCCATGTAATTGCTACCATCATCTTTCAACTTTGCTTTCTCAAGGAACGCATTACAATTCAATGGAACAACAGCACGAGCCATCTATCTACAACAACATAGATTTCCAAAATAATATAAGGTACTAAGTTCATGATAAATTGAAGTTCAATTAATCATATTACTTAAGAACTCCCACTTAGATAGACATCCCTCTAATCATCTAAGTGATCATGTGATCCAAATTAAATAGACCATAACCGATCATCACGTGAAATGGAGTAGTTTTCAATGGTGAACATCACTATGCCCTACTTCCTGCTTGATTAATATTGAAGATATGAGTAATACAAGAGTAGATCTACCACGAGATCGTAGAAGCTAAACCCTAAGAGCTAGCCTATGATGGTATGATTGTAATTGTGATCGGCCTTCTAAGGACCATCCTCTCCAGTTTATATAGACACCGGAGAGGGCTAGGGTTTACATGGAGTCAGTTACAAGGAAGGAAATATAATATCTGGATCTCCAAGCTTGTCTTCCACGCAAAGGAGAGTCCCATCCGGACACGGGCCAAAGTCTTGAGTCTTGTATCTTCGCGCTTCGATAGTCCGGACGATGTATATAGTCCGGCTGTCCGGATACCCCCTAATCCAGGACTCCCTCAACGGCCACGCGGAGGCTTCTGGTGGTGCGGGCGGTGCTGGATGGCGCCGAAAGGCAGGGCTGGCCCCTACTTGCCTCCATGGGTGGTTCGGCCACCGCGGAAGACGCCGGCGTTGGCGAGACACGTCGCCCCCGATGCTCGTGCCCGTCCAAACAACAGTGCGGCGCGATTGATAAAAGGAGGAGCAGTGAGCATCGATCCACAGCGAGCACTGGCGAGATTGACGCCGCGGCTCTGAAGAAAACGACGCTGTCTCTGACTGAAATAGAACTTTTCTGAATTTTGAACAGAAACAGTGCACGCCAACTGTTCGACGAAATGATTTTGGCATGAGGAAAACTTTTCTGGGGTTGATCCTTGGTGAGGTGGTCTCTTGATGTCCAAGAGGCTGCCTGGTTTATCTCAGAATTTTAGGAGAAGAAAAAGAACTAATTTCACCAAAATTTGCAAATCTGGTTCAAACTTGCAGCAGCCATATTTTGAAAATTTTGGATTATGGACCAGTGGATCTTGATGGATCTTGGTTGAGGGTAGTAAGGACTAGCTAGGGGAGTTTATTTGGGACCAAGACTCAAAGGGATTCTGGTGGTTCCTTTGTAAATCATCAAGGCCCAAAATGATGAAAAAATGCTTTTGAGGGAAAAGTAAATTAAAAAAAGGATTGAAAGGAGGTAGAGACTTGCTGGAATGGGATGCTTGGTTTGATCCAAACTGGGGAGGTGGTTTTGGTAGAAAAAAATATCAACATGGGTCATGGCAAGAGAAATTATTTTTGAGTGGGAAGAAATAAACCCATAATTTTATAGAAACTCTTTTTAATAAAAGAAATATTAAAACAACCCAAGATAATTTGTGTTGACCCAACACATGTTGAAGAACCCTCAAGACCAAAAATCAATATTGAGAAGAGCTCCTAAAAAAACCTGTCATAAAAGGTTTTAAGAAGGAGAGCCCTTCTTTTAGCAAAATTCAAATAATCCCCTTTAAATAAAATAAAGGATTTAATAAAACCAAATCAAATTTTTTTTGAGTGTTACAATACTTGGGGCAGTTCCGCTTCCAGTGACCAGTCTGCTTGCAGTGGAAGCTGTCAGTCTTAGGCTTAGATCCAGACTTGGGTTTCTTCTCTTGAGCAGCAACTTGTTTGCTGTTCTTTTTGAAGCTCCCCTTCTTCTTCCATTTGCCCTTTTTCTTGAAACTGGTGGTCTTATTGACCATGAACACTTGATGCTCCTTCTTGATTTCTACCTCCGCAGACTTTAGCATTGCGAAGAGCTCGGGAATTGTCTTATCCATCCCTTGCATGTTATAGTTCATCACGAAGATTTTGTAGCTTGGTGGCAGTGATTGAAGAATTCTGTCAAGGACACTATCATCAGGAAGATTAACTCCCAGTTGAATCAAGTGATTGCAATACCCAGACATTTTGAGTATATGTTCACCTTGTGAACTATTCTCCTCCATCTTGCAGTTGTAGAACTTATTGGAGACTTCATATCTCTCAATCCGGGAATTTTAACTTCAACTCGTGGAACATCTCATATGCTCCATGAAGTTCAAAATGTCGTTGAAGTCCCGGTTCTAAGCCGTAAAGCATGGCACACTGATTTATAGAGTAGTCATCAACACGCGACTGCTAGGCATTCACAATGTCTGCAGTAGCTGGCGTAGGTGGTACACCTAGCGGTGCTTCCAAGACGTAACTCTTCTGTGTAGCAATGAGGATAATCCTCAAGTTACTGACCCAGTCCATGTAATTGCTACCATCATCTTTCAACTTTGCTTTCTCAAGGAACACATTACAATTCAATGGAACAACAGCACGAGCCATCTATCTACAACAACATAGATTTGCAAAATACTATAAGGTACTAAGTTCATGATAAATTTAAGTTCAATTAATCATATTACATAAGAACTCCCACTTAGATAGAAATCCCTCTAATCATCTAAGTGATCACGTGATCCAAATTAAATAGACCATAACCGATCATCACGTGAAATGGAGTAGTTTTCAATGGTGAACATCACTATGCCCTACTTCCTGCTTGATTAATATTGAAGATATGAGTAATACAAGAGTAGATCTACCACAAGATTGTAGAAGCTAAACCCTGAGAGCTAGCCTATGATGGTATGATTGTAATTGTGATCGGCCTTCTAAGGACCATCCTCTCCAGTTTATATAGACACCGGAGAGGGCTAGGGTTTACATGGAGTCAGTTACAAGGAAGGAAATATAATATCCGGATCGCCAAGCTTGTCTTCCACGCAAAGGAGAGTCCCATCCGGACACGGGCCAAAGTCTTGAGTCTTGTATCTTCGCGCTTCGATAGTCCGGACGATGTATATTGTCCGGCTGTCCGGATACTCCCTAATCCAGGACTCCCTCAATGGCCACGCGGAGGCTTCTGGTGGTGCGGGCGGTGCTGGACGGCGCCGAAAGGCAGGGCTGGCCCCTATTGGCCGCCATGGGTGGTTCGGCCACTGCGGAAGATGCCGGCGTTGGCGAGACACGTCGCCCCCGATGCTCGTGCCCGTCCAAACAACCGTGCGGCGCGATGGATAAAAGGAGGAGCAGTGAGCATCGATCCAGAGCGAGCACTGGCGAGATTGACGCCGCGGCTCTGAAGAAAACGACGCTGTCTCTGACTGAAACTGAACTTTTCTGAATTTTGAACAGAAACAGTGCACGCCAACTGTTCGACGAAATGATTTTGGCATGAGGAAAACTTTTCTGGGGTTGATCCTTGGTGAGTTGGTCTCTTGGTGCATCTAGAGGGTGCCTGATTTATCTCAGAATTTTAGGAGAATAAAAAGAATGAATTTCACCAAAATTTGCAAATCTGGTTCAAACTTGCAGCAGCCATATTTTGAAAATTTTGGATTATGGACCAGTGGATCTTGATGGATCTTGGTTGAGGGTAGTAAGGACTAGCTAGGGGAGTTTATTTGGGACCAAGACTCAAAGGGATTCTGGTGGTTCCTTTGTAAATCATCAAGGCCCAAAATGATGAGAAAAATGCTTTTGAGGGAAAAGTAAATTAAAAAAGGATTTAAAGGAGGTAGAGACTTGCTGGAATGGGATGCTTGGTTTGATCCAAAGTGGGGAGGTGGTTTTGGTAGAAAAAATTTCAACATGGGTCATGGCAAGAGAAATTATTTTTAAGTGGGAAGGAATAAACCCATAATTTTATAGAAACTCTTTTTAATAAAAGAAATATTAAAACCACCCAAGATTATTTGTCTTGACCCAACACATGTTGAAGAACCCTCAAGACCAAAAATCAATATTGAGAAGAACTCCTAAAAAACCTGTCATAAAAGGTTTTAAGAAGGAGAGCCCTTCTTTTAGCAAAATTCAAATAATCCCCTTTAAATAAAATAAAGGATTTAATAAAACCAAATCAAATTTTTTTTGAGTGTTACAATACTTGGGGCAGTTTCGCTTCCAGTGACCAGTCTGCTTGCAGTGGAAGCTGTCAGTCTTAGGTTTAGATCCAGACTTGGGTTTCTTCTCTTGAGCAGCAACTTGTTTGCTGTTCTTTTTGAAGTTCCCCTTCTTCTTCCATTTGCCCTTTTTCTTGAAACTGGTGGTCTTATTGACCATGAACACTTGATGCTCCTTCTTGATTTCTACCTCCATGAGACTTTAGCATTGCGAAGAGCTCGGGAATTGTCTTATCCATCCCTTGCATGTTATAGTTCATCACGAAGATTTTGTAGCTTGGTGGCAGTGATTGAAGAATTCTGTCAATGACACTATCATCAGGAAGATTAACTCCCAGTTGAATCAAGTGATTGCAATACCCAGACATTTTGAGTATATGTTCACTGACAGAACTATTCTCCTCCATCTTGCAGCTGTAGAACTTATTGGAGACTTCATATCTCTCAATCCGGGAATTTTAACTTCAACTCGTGGAACATCTCATATGCTCCATGTAGTTCAAAATGTCGTTGAAGTCCCGGTTCTAAGCCATAAAGCATGGCACACTGATCTATAGAGTAGTCATCAACACGCGACTGCTAGGCATTCACAATGTCTGCGATGGTAGCGCAGTGGTACACCTAGCGGTGCTTCAAGAAGTAACTCTTACGTGTAGCAATGAGGATAATCCTCAAATTCTTGACCCAGTCCATGTAATTGCTACCATCATCTTTCAACTTTGCTTTCTCAAGGAACGCATTACAATTCAATGGAACAACAGCACGAGCCATCTATCTACAACAACATAGATTTGCAAAATACTATAAGGTACTAAGTTCATGATAAATTTAAGTTCAATTAATCATATTACTTAAGATCTCCCACTTAGATAGACATCCCTCTAATCATCTAGGTGATCACGTGATCCAAATTAAATAGACCATAACCGATCATCACGTGAAATGGAGTAGTTTTCAATGGTGAACATCACTATGCCCTACTTCCTGCTTGATTAATATTGAAGATATGAGTAATACAAGATTAGATCTACCACGAGATCATAGAAGCTAAACCCTAAGAGCTAGCCTATGATGGTATGATTGTAATTGTGATCGGCCTTCTAAGGACCATCCTCTCCAGTTTATATAGACACCGGAGAGGGCTAGGGTTTACATGGAGTCGGTTACAAGGAAGGAAATACAATATCCGGATCGCCAAGCTTGTCTTCCACGCAAAGGAGAGTCCCATCCGGACACGGGCCAAAGTCTTGAGTCTTGTATCTTCGTGCTTCGATAGTCCGGACGATGTATATAGTCCGGCTGTCCAGATACCCCCTAATCCAGGACTCCCTCAACGGCCACGCGGAGGCTTCTGGTGGTGCGGGCGGTGCTGGACGGTGCCGAAAGGCAGGGCTGGCCCCTATTGGCCGCCATGGGTGGTTCGGCCACCGCGGAAGACGCCGGCGTTGGCGAGACACGTCGCCCCCGATGCTCGTGCCCGTCCAAACAACCGTGCGGCGCGATGGATAAAAGGAGGAGCAGTGAGCATCGATCCAGAGCGAGCACTGGCGAGATTGACGTCGCGACTCTGAAGAAAACGACGTTGTCTCTGACTGAAATTGAACTTTTCTGAATTTTGAACAGAAACAGTGCACGCCAACTGTTCGACGAAATGATTTTGGCATGAGGAAAACTTTTCTGGGGTTGATCCTTGGTGAGGTGGTCTCTTGATGCATCTAGAGGCTGCCTGATTTATCTCAGAATTTTAGGAGAAGAAAAAGAATGAATTTCACCAAAATTGGCAAATCTGGTTCAAACTTGCAGCAGCCATATTTTGAAAATTTTGGATTATGGACCAAAGGATCTTGATGGATCTTGGTTGAGGGTAGTAAGGACTAGCTAGGGGAGTTTATTTGGGACCAAGACTCAAAGGGATTCTGGTGGTTCCTTTGTAAATCATCAAGGCCCAAAATGTCAGAAAAATGCTTTTGAGGGAAAAGTAAATTAAAAAAAGGATTTAAAGGAGGTAGAGACTTGCTGTAATGGAATTCTTGGTTTGATCCAAAGTGGGGAGGTGGTTTTGGTAGAAAAAATATCAACATGGGTCATGGCAATAGAAATTATTTTTGAGTGGGAAGAAATAAACCCATAATTTTATAGAAACTCTTTTTAATAAAAGAAATATTAAAACAACCCAAGATAATTTGTGTTGAGCCAACACATGTTGAAGAACCCTCAAGACCAAAAATCAATATTGAGAAGAGCTCCTAAAAGAACCTGTCATAAAAGGTTTTAAGAAGGAGAGCCCTTCTTTTAGCAAAATTCAAATAATCCCCTTTAAATAAAATAAAGGATTTAATAAAACCAAATCAATTTTTTTGAGTGTTACAATACTTGGGGCAGTTCCGCTTCCAGTGACCAGATCACGCTTGCGATGGAAAATTTGTCGATCTTAGGCTTAGATCCAGACTTGGGTTTCTTCTCTTGAGCAAGAACTTGTTTGATGTTCTTTTGAAGTTCCCCTTCTTCTTCCATTTGCCCTTTTCTTGAAACTGGTGGTCTTATTGACCATCAACACTTGATGCTCCTTCTTGATTTCTACCTCCATGAGACTTTAGCATTGCGAAGAGCTCAAATTGTCTTATCCATCCCTTGCATGTTATAGTTCATCACGAAGATTTTGTAGCTTGGTGGCAGTGATTGAAGAATTCTGTCAAGGACACTATCATCAGGAAGATTAACTCCCAGTTGAATCAAGTGATTGTAATACCCAGACATTTTGAGTATATGTTCACTGACAGAACTATTCTCCTCCATCTTGCAGCTGTAGAACTTATTGGAGACTTCATATCTCTCAATCCGGGAATTTTAACTTCAACTCGTGGAACATCTCATATGCTCCATGAAGTTCAAAATGTCGTTGAAGTCCCGGTTCTAAGCCGTAAAGCATGGCACACTGATCTATAGAGTAGTCATCAACACACGACTGCTAGGCATTCACAATGTCTGCAGTAGCTGGCGCAGGTGGTACACCTAGCGGTGCTTCCAAGACGTAACTCTTCTGTGTAGCAATGAGGATAATCCTCAAGTTACTGACCCAGTCCATGTAATTGCTACCATCATATTTCAACTTTGCTTTCTCAAGGAACGCATTACAATTCAATGGAACAACAGCACGAGCCATCTATCTACAACAATATAGATTTGCAAAATACTATAAGGTACTAAGTTCATGATAAATTTAAGTTCAATTAATCATATTACTTAAGAACTCCCACTTAGATAGACATCCCTCTAATCATCTAAGTGATCACGTGATCCAAATTAAATAGACCATAACCGATCATCACGTGAAATGGAGTAGTTTTCAATGGTGAACATCACTATGCCCTACTTCCTGCTTGATTAATATTGAAGATATGAGTAATACAAGAGTAGATCTACCACGAGATCGTAGAAGCTAAACCCTAAGAGCTAGCCTATGATGGTATGATTGTAATTGTGATCGACCTTCTAAGGACCATCCTCTCCAGTTTATATAGACACCGGAGAGGGCTAGGGTTTACATGGAGTCAGTTACAAGGAAGGAAATATAATATCCGGATCGCCAAGCTTGTCTTCCACGCAAAGGAGAGTCCCATCCGGACACGGGCCAAAGTCTTGAGTCTTGTATCTTCGCGCTTCGATAGTCCGGACGATGTATATAGTCCGGCTGTCCGGATACCCCCTAATCCAGGACTCCCTCAACGGCCACGCGGAGGCTTCTGGTGGTGCGGGCGGCGCTGGACGGCGCCGAAAGGCAGGGCTGGCCCCTATTGGCCGCCATGGGTGGTTCGGCCACCGCGGAAGACGCCGACGTTGGCGACACACGTCGCCCGCGATGCTCGTGCCCGTCCAAACAACCGTGCAGCGCGATGGATAAAAGGAGGAGCAGTGAGCATCGATCCAGAGCGAGCACTGGCGAGATTGACGCCGCGGCTCTGAAGAAAACGACGCTGTCTTTGACTGAAACTGAACTTTTCTGAATTTTGAGCGTAAGCGATTACCGCCAAGCTGACGAAATGATTTTGGCATGAGGAAAACTTTTCTGGGGTTGATCATTTGTGAGGTGGTCTCTTGATGCATCTAGAGGCTGCCTGATTTATCTCAGAATTTTAGGAGAAGAAAAAGAATGAATTTCACCAAAAGTTGCAAATCTGGTTCAAACTTGCAGCAGCCATATTTTGAAAATTTTGGATTATGGACCAGTGGATCTTGATGGATCTTGGTTGAGGGTAGTAAGGACTAGCTAGGGGAGTTTATTTGGGACCAAGACTCAAAGGGATTCTGGTGGTTCCTTTGTAAATCATCAAGGCCCAAAATGTCAGAAAAATGGTTTTGAGGGAAAAGCAAATTAAAAAAAGGATTTAAAGGAGGTAGAGACTTGCTGGAATGGGATGCTTGGTTTGATCCAAAGTGGGGAGGTGGTTTTGGTAGAAAAAAATATCAACATGGGTCATGGCAAGAGAAATTATTTTTGAGTGGGAAGAAATAAACCCATAATTTTATAGAAACTCTTTTTAATAAAAGAAATATTAAAACAACCCAAGATAATTTTTGTTGACCCAACACATGTTGAAGAACCCTCAAGACCAAAAATCAATATTGAGAAGAGCTCCTAAAAAAACCTGTCATAAAAGGTTTTAAGAAGGAGAGCCCTTCTTTTAGCAAAATTCAAATAATCCCCTTTAAATAAAATAAAGGACTTAATAAAACCAAATCAATTTTTTTTGAGTGTTACAATACTTGGGGCAGTTCCGCTTCCAGTGACCAGTCTGCTTGCAGTGGAAGCTGTCAGTCTTAGGGTTAGATCCAGACTTGGGTTTCTTCTCTTGAGCAGCAACTTGTTTGATGTTCTTTTTGAAGTTCCCCTTCTTCTTCCATTTGCCCTTTTTCTTAAAACTGGTGGTCTTATTGACCATCAACACTTGATGCTCCTTCTTGATTTCTACCTCCATGAGACTTTAGCATTGCGAAGAGCTCGGAATTGTCTTATCCATCCCTTGCATGTTATAGTTCATCACGAAGATTTTGTAGCTTGGTGGCGGTGATTGAAGAATTCTGTCAAGGACACTATCATCGTGAAGATTAACTCCCAGTTGAATCAAGTGATTGCAATACCAGACATTTTGAGTATATGTTCACCTTGTAACTATTCTCCTCCATCTTGCAGCTATAGAACTTATTGGAGACTTCATATCTCTCAATCCGGGAATTTTAACTTCAACTCGTGGAACATCTCATATGCTCCATGAAGTTTGAAATGTCGCTGAAGTCCCGGTTCTAAGCCGTAAAGCATGGCACACTGATCTATAGAGTAGTCATCAACACGCGACTGCTAGGCATTCACAATGTCTGCAGTAGCTGGCGCAGGTGGTACACCTAGCGGTGCTTCCAAGACGTAACTCTTCTGTGTAGCAATGAGGATAATCCTCAAGTTACTGACCCAGTCCATGTAATTGCTACCATCATCTTTCAACTTTGCTTTCTCAAGGAACGCATTACAATTCAATGGAACAACAAAGACGAGCCATCTATCTACAACAACATAGATTTGCAAAATACTATAAGGTACTAAGTTCATGATAAATTTAAGTTCAATTAATCATATTACTTAAGAACTCCCACTTAGATAGACATCCCTCTAATCATCTAAGTGATCACGTGATCCAAATTAAATAGACCATAACCGATCATCACATGAAATGGAGTAGTTTTCAATGGTGAACATCACTATGTTGATCATAGCAACGAGAAGGGGGAGTGTGTCCATGTACCCTCGTAGACCGAAAGCGGAAGCGTTAGCACAACGCGGTTGATGTAGTCGTACGTCTTCACGATCCGACCGATCAAGTACCGACCGCACGGCACCTCCGAGTTCAGCACACATTCAGCTCGATGACGTCCCTCGAACTCTGATCTAGCCGAGCTTTAAGGAAGAGTTCCCTCAGCACGACGGCGTGGTGACGATGATGATTCTACCAACGTAGGGCTTCACCTAAGCACTGCTACGATATTATCAAGGTGGATTATGGTGGAGGGGGGCACCGCACATGGCTAAGAGATCCAGGGGATCAATTGTTGTGTCTATGGGATGCCTGAGGGAGTCCTGGATTAGGGGGTCCTCAAGCAGCCGGACTATATACTTTGGCCGGACTATTGGACTATGAAGATACAAGATTGAAGACTTTGTCCCTGGTCCGGGTGGGACTCTCCTTTGCGTGGAAGGCAAGCTTGGCAATTCGGATATGTAGATTTCCTTCTCTGTAACCGACTCTGTGTAACCCTAGCCCCCTCCGGTGTCTATATAAACCGGAGGGTTTAGTCCGTAGGACAAGAACAATCATAATCATAGGCTAGCTTCTAGGGTTTAGCCTCTACGATCTCGTGGTAGATCAACTCTTGTAATACTCAGATCATCAAGATCAATCAAGCAGGAAGTAGGTTATTACCTCCATCGAGAGGGCCCGAACCTGGGTAAACATTGTGTCCCCCGCCTCATGTTACCACTAGCCTTAGATGCACAGTTCGGGACCCCCTACCTGAGATCCGCCGGTTTTGACACCGACATTGGTGCTTTCATTGAGGGTTCAACTGTGTCGTCACGATAAGGCTTGATGGCTCCTTCAATCATCTTCAACGATGTGGTCCAGGGTGAGGTTTTCCTCCCTGGACAGATCTTCGTATTCGGCGGCTTCGTACTGCAGGCCAACTCGCTTGGCCATCTGGAGCAGATCGATAGCTATGCCCCTGGTCATCAGGTCCGGTTTGGAAGCTTGAACTATACTGCCGACATCTGCGGGGACTTGATCTTCGACGGATTCGAGCCCATGTCAGGTGCGCCGAACAGTCACGACGAGCATGACTTAGATCTACCATCGGACAGTGTTCAGGAGATCATACCTGCGGCTGTCCCGGCCCTCAATCCGGAGCAGATCGTGCCATCCGAGGACGGGTGGATGGACTCCGCCAAGGAGGCCGCACCCTCAGTGGCGATGGAGCCGAACACTGACCTCATGTCCTATGAGGCCGGTGTCATCGGACCCTCGGACTCGTCTCCGGCCATAGGATCCGAACCGCGTGCATCCGTGCCTATCGAACCTGATTGGGCACCGATCATGGAGTTTACCTCCACGGATATCTTTCAGCACTCACCCTTGGGCGACGTGCTAAATTCATTGAGGTCTCTCTCTCTATCAGGAGACTCCTGGCCGAACTATGTCCGGCTTGAGTGGGAAATGGACGACGAAGAAATTCGTTGTGCACCCACCACCCACTTAATAGCCACTGTCGATGACTTATCCGACGTGCTTGACTTCGACTCCGAAGACATCGACGGTATGGACGACGATGCTGAAGAAGAACAGGAACCACCGCCCACAGGGCGCTGGACAACCACCTCATCATACGATATATATATGGTGGACACCCCCATAGAAAGTAATGGCGATGAGGCAACGAAGGATAATCCCTTTGAGAAGCAATCTAAGCATCGGCATCATTGGCGCCGCTCTAAGCCCCGCCATAGCAAAAATAGCGATACCAGCACAAGAGATGATAGCAGTCCGGATGGTGCCGAAGACGAAGACAATCCCGCCCAGCAAGGCTTCGAGCAGGCCGAGCAGGAGGATGGGCAAACTAGCCCTAAGGAACAGGCAAAAGATGGAGAATCAGAGGATAAAAATTACATGCCCCTCTCCGAAGATGAAGTAAGCCTTGGCGACGAAGAATTCATCGTGCCTGAGGACCCCGTCGAGCAGGAGCGCTTCAAGCATTGGCTTATAGCCACTGCAAAAAGCCTGAAGAAGAAGCAGCAGCAGCTTCAAGCTGATCAAGATCTGCTAACTGATAGATGGACCGAGGTCCTGGCAGCCGAGGAATACGGCCTTGAGTGCCCAACCAAAACTTACCCAAAGCGCAGGTTTCTACCTCAACTCGAGGAGGAGGCATCAAAACCTACACTACCAGCGCACGATGCGGCTGACCAGACACCTCGTGGCCGAGACAAAGCGGCGTATCAGCCCGAACACCAGCCCGCACCCCGACGCCAATTAGACAAAAACACTAAGGCCCGGGGCTACATGAAGGACCTGCAATACGTATTGGAAAACAAAGCAGGCCTGTCAAGATCAATCTACGGATCACGGGGGCACGCCACAACGCATGATGACGATCGTCTCGCCGGATAAACTAAAAACAAGATCAGCCGGGCCGAATACAACAGACCGAACTCATTTGAGCTGCGTCGTGATGTAGCCCGGCATAGTGGCGCCGCACACCCCCTATGATTCATGGATGAAGTAACGGACCATGAATTCCCAGAAGGGTTTAAAACCATAAACATTGAATCATATGATGGTACAACAGACCCCGCGGTATGGACCAAAGATTTCCTTCTCCACATTCACATGGCCCGCGGCGATGATCTACATGCCATCAAGTACCTCCCACTTAAGCTCAAAGGACCGACTCGGCATTGGCTGAATAGCCTGCCAGCAAAGTCCATTGGTAGTTGGGAGAACCTGAAAGACGCATTCTTTGACAACTTCCAAGGCACTTATGTGTGACCACCAGACACTGATGACTTAAGTCACATAACCCAACAGCCTCGAGAGTCAGCTAGGAAATTCTGGACTCGGTTCCTAACTAAATAGAACCAAATTGTCGACTGTCCGGATGTCGAAGCCCTAGTGGCTTTTAAGCATAACATCCGCGACGAGTGGCTTGCCCAACACCTCGGCCAAGAGAAGCCGAAGTCCGTGGCAGCCCTCACGACACTCATGACCCACTTTTGTGCGGGCGAAGACAACTGGCTGGCTCGTAGCAATAGCACATCAAGAAACCCTGGCACTTCAAATGCCAGAGATAGCAACGCCAAGCCACGGTGCAACAGACACAAGAGTTGCAACAATGGTGACAACGCCGAAGACACGACAGTCAATGCTGGATTCAGTGGCTCTAAGTCCGGTCAGCGGAAAAAGCCATTCAAAAAAACAATCCGGGCCCGTCCAGTCTGGACCGCATACTCGATCGCTCATGACAAATCCACGGCGCCCCCGATAAACCAGCCAACCACACGAACAGAGAATGCTGGGTGTTCAAACAGGCCGGCAAATTGAATGCTGAAAACAAGGAAAAGGGGCTGCATAGTGATGATGAGGAGGAGCCCTGGCTACCGAACACAGGAGGATAGAAGAAATTTCCTCCCTAGGTGAAAACGGTGAACATGATATATGCAACCCATATTCCCAAGCGGGAACGGAAGCGCGCACTAAGGGACATCTATGCGATGGAGCCAGTCGCCCCAAAATGCAACCCATGGTCATCTTGTCCGATCACTTTCGATCGCAGAGACCATCCTACCAGTATCCGTCATGGCGGTTCAGCCGCATTGGTCCTCGACCCCATCATTGATGGATTCCACCTCACACGAGTCCTTATGGACGGTGGCAGCAGCCTGAACCTGCTCTATCAGGATATAGTGCGCAAAATGGGTATCGATCCCTCAAGTATCAAACCCACAAAAACCACCTTTAAAGGTGTCATACCAGGTGTAGAGGCCTGTTGCACAGGCTCAATCACAATGGAAGTGGTCTTCGAATCTCCGGAAAACTTCTGAAGCGAGGAGTTAATCTTCGATATCGTCCCCTTCCGCAGTGGCTATCACGCACTGCTCGGATGAACCGCATTTGCCAGATTCAATGCGGTACCGCATTATACATACCTCAAGCTCAAAATGCCAGGACCTCGCGGGGTTATAGCAGTTAATGGAAACACAGAGCGCTCGCTCCGTACGAAGGAGCACACTGCGGCCCTCGCAACAGAAGTACAAAGCAGCCTTCTTAGGCAGACCGCCAATTCGGCGATAAAACCCCCGGACACCATCAAGCGAGTTCGAAGTACCCTGCAACAAGATCATCCGGCACGTAGAGAGCTCTACTAGCAATTCTGCCTCCGTCCTAGTCCCAGTCAAGCAACGAAATTTTTGCTGCACGTACATAATTACGCACTCAAAATACCATGGACATAGGAGGAGGCACGGCTATGACACAGTCCACAATGCGGTTCGACCGCTCCAGGATCCGTGTATCTCTACACCCTTTTTCTTTCAGGTCCCTATCTTCGGGAGGCTCTTCCGATAGCCCGGCTATCGGAACCATGGCGGGACGGATGCACCAAGGAGACAAGAAGCTTTGGCGCACAAGGGAATCCTCAGGTGGTCTCTGATAACGGTCGTTATACCTGTTTTACATACCCGCACGCAGCTCGCTCTTGGTCAGGACGTGTCAAACAGTCCTGTTCAGCTTATCGCACTACAGTACACATATGCCTCGGCGTATTATTCAAATAACAATGGAAAATAATGTACAACGTCAACTTACTATTACATTCCTTTATCATTTTCCTTTACTTTTATTTATTACAAATTGCACCCGTACATTTTGGTATATTCAGTTCGCCAGGGGCTTCAGTGTACCCCATAACATGGCAAGAAAAGTCCGAACACTTTCGACAGTGCGGCACCCCACTACAGGAAATAGCTAGTTTGCCGTCAGGCTTGTACAGACGGCAAAGGCGGTATTACAGACGGCAAAGAGTTTGCCGTCAACTGTTTGACGGCAAAGTGTGTCGGCAAAGGCTAAATCGGCAAAGATTACTTTACTGTCAACTTTTTATCGGACATACGACAAAATTTTTGCCATCAGCCAGACTACAGTTTGCCGTCAGCCAGACTTTTCATCTTTACCGTTAGTTGACTCCACGTTTGCCATTATCCTCGAACCCATAGACGGCAAAGAGATTTTGTTTTGTTTAAATATAAAATCCAACAATGCATAGGTCGACACACTAAGGAAACGTACTTGGTGAAGGAAAAGCATGCGGTCAAGGAAATGTACGACTCAAAACTGCTTAAGTGCTTATTCATATATATATATTCATATATGTGGTGGTTACACTATACATAAAAGACCCCTCATAAAAATAAATAAGAAATTAGTCCTGGTTTATTGCAAGAACCTTACAAAAATTTGTGAAAATGAAATTGAATCTTCGTCTGCTCCTGGGAAAGGCAGGGCCGGAGACATGGCTGGGCGAGGCAGGGCCGGCGGCGCGCACGGAGCGGCGAGGCAAGGCAGGGAGGTCCGGCGGGGTCACACGCGTCAGATCTGGCGGTGGCTGCTCAACCTCGACTGGATCCGCAGGGTCGCGCGCGTGACGGCAGGAGCTCGGTCGGTGGTAGGGTCAACGACCTCCATGGCCAGCTCCTGCAGATGGTGGAGGGTCAGAGAGAACTTCCTATCAGGGGGAAAGAAACGAGGAAAGGGAGAAGAGCTCGGGCCGTCCGGTGGGAGTGCGGGGTCGGCGGGCGATGGGCGCGGACGGACGGTTCGACGGGGAGGTGGTGACAGGAGGCCGCGATAGGTCGGCGCAGCGGAGGCGACGGGCCGGCCGCACCGGGGCGACACCGCACCATGTCGGCACAGCGGAGGCGATGGGCGACGCGCTGGCCATGCTGGGGGCGACGGGGGTGGGGGCCAGCCGCGCCGGAGGCTACTAGAGGCAGGGCCGCCGCCTCTCCGCTCGCCAGTTGCCCGCGCCGACCATGGATAGATGCGTGGGTGTGTTGTGTGGTGTGTGGTGTGCGTGAACGGGTGGGGTGTGGGGTGTGGTTGTGGGTTAGTGGGTGGGTGGGGCTGTAGGCGCGGTAGTGCGTGTGTTAGGACAGGTGGGTGGGGCTGTGTGGGTTGGGACGGGCCGCCACGTCATCGATCCGTGGGATCGATCCGCGTGCTGTGCTTCTTGATTTGCCGTCTGCGTTTTTTATACAGACGGCAAAGAGTGTATTTTGCCGTCTGTAATATAAAACGCAGGCGGCAAAGATCTTTGCCGTCTACCTTTTATATTACAGACGACAAAGTATCTTCTTTGCCGTCTGTAATATTAAAGGCAGACGTCAAAGATCTTTGCCGTCTGTATTTGGTTTTGACGGCAAAGTTAGCTCTTTACCGTCTCTGTTTTTCGGTAGATGGCAAAGGCTATTTTGCCGTCAGTTTTTATTTGCCGTCTGCAGATGACGGCAAACCTTTTCTTTGCCGTCTGCCCCGACAAAAAGCTGACGGCAAAGACGACCCCTGATGGAAAATTAGTTGTTTCCTGTAGTGCCCGAACTTATAGCATTATATGCATCAGCTCCGAATCATGTCTTTGGTCAATAGTTGGGTTTGCCCGTCTCCTATGTTTTGGTACCTTACGTTCCGCTATATCGGCTAAGGTAGCATAGGGAGAACTACTGCGATTGTGTCCCGGTTCTTCCGGACGAGCACCTCAGTAGAGAAAGCCGAAAACTGACTGTCATGATGAGGCGAGAGCTGGTCGTTGTTCGAGAGGTCTCAAATCCTTAAAGATTTTTTCCGCTTTGGGCGAGGAATCGGCCTTGTCCGATTTCGGCGTGTATAGCGCCCCAAGTTCGGCCTTCCGAATACTAGGGGCTTCGCCAAAATTTAAAATTGTAGACTTCTATGGCTAAGTGAGAGTGATAAAGTTGTATAGTCTGATTGCCTTGTTCGCTACGCTAAACACCTCCTTAAAGGACCAAATTTTTTGGATAAAGTGTGTTTAGATTTACCCCGAACACCCGAGTACTAATTGCATGGGGGCAGAAGCCGATGACTGGCCAACTCTTAGACTTTATAAACGGCTGCAAAGAAGGTAATACTTTAAATTAACAAGCGTTATATAGCGCACATAAACTAGTTTTCATATTACAGGATGACATGAGTACATTCATTCAAATATTACATCCTTAGCACATTCATCCGCCACAAGGCGGGCACCCTTCAGGACACAATCATAATACTTTTCAGGGTGGCAATGCTCCTTGCCCTCCGGTGGCCCCTCCGTCACCTTCAATGCAGACGGACTGCATAATGACTTCAAGCCGCGGACAAGCATTTACCATCCGCTTTACAAGGCCGAAGTAGCTGCTGGGCAGGGGCTCGCCAGGCCACATCCGAACTATGAGGTCCTTCATGGCCAGTTCGGTTGCCTTCTGCAGTTCGACCAGTTGCTTCAGCTGGTCGCTCAAGGGCATCGGATGTTCGGTCCCAGTATATTGAGACCAGAACATCTTCTTTGTTGAGCTCCCTTCTTCAGCACGGTAGAACTTCGCGGCATCCGATATGCTGCACGGCAGATCTACGAACGCTCCTGGAGAGCACCGAATTCGGGTAAGTAAAAGGAAAGTCTCCTTCACATGCTTGCTTTGCGTAATGAATGCCTTACCCACTGCTATCTTCTTGGCCGCCTGAATCTCCTAGAAGGCCTTCTGGGCTTCGGCCTTGGCGTCTTGCACGCTGTGGAGGGCCTTCGCAAGCTCGGACTCTTGCGTCTTGAAGTCACGCTCCAAGGACTCGAATTTTTTGACGAAGTCCTGGAGCTATTACTGGACCTCATTAACCCGAGCCTCCTGTTTCTTGCGCTCGGTGCGCTTCTTGGCCTCCTTGTCTTCGGCCTCGGACAACGCCTTCTTAAGGGCCGCCACTTCGGTCGTGGCCCCTATTAAAATTTATGATGCTTTTATTAGCATCAACGGCTTTTTCCTTTATATGACACACGGACGGGGTATCGCTTACCTTTGTTCTCCTCGAGTTGTGTCTTCACGAGGCTGAGCTCTTCATTGGCCTGCCCCAGGTCCTGCTTCAGTCCGGAGACCTCCACAATGCGGGTGGCAGCAGCTAGCAGCGATGCCTGCTTATTCACATAGACATAATATGATTAGACTCCTGTGGATATTATTTGATCCTCTGTTCGGCCTTTCTTTCCGAACAACAAATAGAGCATCAGGGGCTACTAGCTATACTGTGATATTTTCTCATGATTTAATTACTTATCTCAAAGTCTGTTAGGAGGCTGGCGCACACTTCGGTCAATCCTCTTTTGGTGGACTGAACCTTCTCAATCACCGCACTCAGAAGAGTATGGTGTTCTTTATCAATGGAAGCACCCTGAAGCGCTTCCAGCAAGTTGTCCGATGCCTCTGGATGGACAAAGGTCATCAGCACAGGCGGCTCGCCCCCTTAGCAAGGGGCTGCCTGCCTGAATCCGGAACCACTGGAGGTTTCAGCGCAGTGTCCGGCTGGGGGCCAAACTTGCTTCGGCCCCCCTTGTCGGAATCCATGAGGGTCTTCCCGCCCCCCCCCCCCTCCATGTGCCCGGCATCGGGGATTTCGCCTTGGGGCGCCTCCAGAACTGTCTCCCCCTGGCCCGGTAACCTCTGGGACAACACCTCGGTGTCGTCTGCGGGCCGGGGGGTGGTGGCCGTTGGGAGCGAGTCGCTGTTCATCGCCAACGCGCTCAAAGACCCATCCGTGGAGGATAAGTCGATGCGGGCTTTGGACGGACTGCACGATCATATTCAGCCTGGTAAGAATAAATAAAGCAAAACATGTCAGAAGTATTATGGTATCCAGATACTTACAACTTCTCCAGGGGCTTGTCCCTGGGCAGCCACTCCTCGTCGCTGTAGGCGGCTGTTGTGGAGTGGTCCGGAGGGAGGGTCCTTCCCTTCTTGGACCCTTCAGCCTCCCCAGACGGGGCGGGCTTCCTTTTCTTCTCCCACTCGATTTGGGGGGGGAGGGTTTTACTCTTCCTCCTCCTCGTTTTCATTGGAGGAGTGTGCCTCGGTGTCTTTGGATGATGAGTCCGACACCGCCTTGCGCTGGAGACCTTTCCTGGTCCCCGTGGCCTTCTTCTTGGCCTTCTTCTCCGGCACCTCGTAAGGCGCCGGAAACAGCATCTCCGTAAGGAGAGCCGTTGCCGGATCTTCAGGTTGGGGAGCCGGATAATCGATCCGCTCCGCTATCGCTACCCAGTCCTGTTAAATTGGCATGACGACTTAGATTCCTCCCACGAATATACTGGGGAAAGACACATATTGTAAAATACAGGTATCTTACCGGGTTAGCGCGGCGCTTTGTGCTGAGTCCGCGATCTTTGGTAATGGGAGGAGGTACCTCGGCGGCCTTGAACAACACCTTCCAGACGTCTTTGTGCGTCATATCAAAGAGCTCTCGTAGCGTCTGGTGTTCGGCCGGGTCGAACTCCCACATATTGAATGCCCGTCTTTGACACGGAAGGATCTGACGCAAGAGCATGACCTGGACCACGTTGACAAGCTTGATTTTCTTGCTCATCATATTTTTGACATAGTTCTGGAGTCTGGTCAGCTCTGTTGGCTCACCCCAAGCTAAGCCCTTACTTTTCCAGGAGGTAAGCTGCATGGGGATGCCGAATCGAAATTTGGGGGCCGCCGCCCAGTTGGATCCGCGCGGCTCGGTGATATACAACCACCCCGATTGCCACCCCTTCACGGTCTCCACATAGGAGCCTTCGAGCCAGGTGACGTAGGGCATCTTCCCCACCATGGATCCTCCGCACTCCGCTTGCTGACCGACCACTATCTTCGGCTTCACGTTGAAGATCTTCAGCCACAGGCCGAAGTGGGGCTTGATGCGAAGGAAGGCCTCGCACGCGACGATAAACGCCGAGATGTTGAGGATGAAATTGGGGGCCAGATCATGGAAGTCCAGTCCGTAGTAGAACATGAGCCCACGGACAAATGGGTGAAGGGGGAATCCCAGTCCGCGGATGAAGTGGGCAAGGAACATGACCCTCTCATGGGGGTTCTGGGGTAGGGACGATCTGCCTTGCGTCCGGGAGCCGGTGAGCAATGTTTGCGGCCAGGTATCCGACTTCCCGGAGCTTCGTAATGTTCTCCTCCGTAACGGAGGAGGACATCCACTTGCCTACCGCTCCGGACATGTTCAGAATGGTTTTGAGGAGAAGGTGAGAACTTGGGCGCTGGAGCTCAAGTGTGCGAGAATGGATGGGCAGGGGAAGAAGAAGGCATGGGTGAAAAAGAGGAATCCTTATCCCTTTATAAGGGCGGTAGAAACTATGCACCTCCCCACTTGCCCCGTAAAATCGCTTATTCCCCAAGGGCCGTGATTGATGGCGCGGTTGGCTTACCCACGCCCGTATTGATGAGAATCCCGTGATAAGGGGACACGATCTCTGCTTCGACAAGACGTGCCAAGGAAACCGCCTCGCAATACGTGCAGTAGCTGCTTGAGAAAAACGTTTCGAATAAATGACCAGGCCATGGCGTGATGTCACGCTATGAAAAGTTGTCAGCAGATTAGATTTTGTGGAATATTGTGCTCTCTACGGTGGTATGTGGAATTTGTTTTGCAGAGCTGGACACGATCCTCATGTTCAAAATCTTCTATGGAGTATTAGGAGAAGGAACCTGCCTTGCAATGCGGAAGACAAATCTGCGTGCCAGACTCATCGTCATTGAGGCCAGGTTCAGGGGCTATTGAGGGAGTCCTGGATTAGGGGGTCCTCGGGCAGCCGGACTATATACCTTGGTCGGACTATTGGACTATGAAGATACAAGATTGAAGACTTCGTCCCGTGTCCGGGTGGGACTCTCCTTTGCGTGGAAGGCAAGCTTGGCAATTCGGATATGTAGATCTCCTTCTCTGTATTCGACTCTGTGTAACCCTAGCCCCCTCCGGTGTCTATATAAATCGGAGGGTTTAGTCCGTAGGACAAGGACAATCATAATCGTAGGCTAGATTCTAGGGTTTAGCCTCTACGATATCGTGGTAGATCAACTCTTGTAATACTCATATCATCAAGATCAATCAAGCAGGAAGTAGGTTATTACCTCCATCGAGAGGGCCCGAACCTGGGTAAACATTGTGTCCCCCGCCTCCTGTTACCATTAGCCTTAGACGCACGCTCGAGACCCCTACCCGAGATCCGCCGGTTTTGACATCGACAGTGCCCCCTCCTCCGTGATATAAAGGAGGGGAGGAGAGGGCAGCCAGAGGAGGAGGCGCCCAAGGGGAGTCCTACTCCCACCGGGAGTAGGACTCCTCCTTTTCATATTTGGAGAGGGAGAGGGAAGGAAGAGGAAGGAGGGAGGAAGGAAAGGGGGGCCGGCCTCCCTTCCAATTTGGATTGGGCTTGGGGTGCGCCCCCTCCCTTGTTCCTTTCCCCTCCTTTCCACTAAAGCCCATTAAGGCCCATATACCTCCCGGGGGGTTCCGATAACTTCCCGGTGCTCCAGTATTATCCCGATCTCACCCGGAACCATTCCGGTGTCTAAATATAGTCGTCCAATATATCGATCTTTATGTCTCGACCATTACGAGACTCCTCGTCATGCCCGTGATCACATCCGGGACTCCGAACTACCTTCGGTACATCAAAACACATAAACTGATAATATAACCGTCATTGAACTTTAAGTGTGCGGACCCTACGGGTTCGAGAACTATGTAGACATGACCGAGACACGTCTCCGGTCAATAACCAATAGAGGAACCTGGATGCTCATATTGTCTCCCACATATTCTATTAAGATCTTTATCAGTTAAACCGCATAACGACATACGTTGTTCCCTTTGTCATCGGTATGTTACTTGGGCGAGATTCGATCGTCGGTATCTCAATACCTAGTTCAATCTCGTTACTAGCAAGTCTCTTTACTCGTTACATAATGCATCATCCCGTAACTTACTCATTAGCTACATTGCTTGCAAGGCTTATAGTGATCTGCATTACCGAGAGGGCCCAGAGATACCTCTCCGACAATTGGAGTGACAAATCCTAATCTCGAAATATGTCAACTCAACAAGTACCTTCGAAGACACCTATAGAGCACCTTTATAATCACCCAGTTACATTGTGACGTTTGGTAGCACACAAAGTGTTCCTCCGGTAAGCGGGAGTTACATAATCTCATAGTCATAGGAACATGTATAAGTCATGAAGAAAGCAATAGCAACATACTAAACGATCAAGTGCTAAGCTAATGAAATGGGTCAAGTTAATCACATCATTCTTCTAATGATGTGATCCCACTGATCAAATGATAACTCATAACCATGGTTAGGAAACTCAACCATCTTTGATTAATGAGCTAGTAAAGTAGAGGCATACTAGTGACACTATGTTTGTCTATGTATTCACACATGTATTATGTTTCCGGTTAATAATTTCTAGCATGAATAATAAACATTTATCATGATATGAGGAAAGAAATAATGACTTTATTATTGCCTCTAGGACATATTTCCTTCATTCATATAGCAGAAAATGGGCACCAGAGGGCTGCCAGGGGGCCCACGAGGCAGGGGGCGTGCCCTATAAGGGTGGGCACGCCCCCCACCCTCGTGGACGGTGGGTGGACTCCTCGGGTATTTCTTCCGCTGGATAATTATTATTAATTCCAACAATGACTTTCGTGGAGTTTCAGGACTTTTGGAGCTGTGCAGAATAGATCTCCAATATATGCTCCTTTTCCAACCCAGAATCCCAGCTGTCGGCATTCTCCCTCTTTATGCAAACCTTGTAAAATAAGAGAGAATTGCCATAAGTATAGTGACATAATGTGTAATAACATCCCATAATGCAATAAATATTGATAGAAAAGCATGATGCAAAATGGACGTATCAACTCCCCCAAGCTTAGACCTTGCTTGTCCTCAAGCGGAAGCCGAATCGAAAAATATGTCCACATGTTTAGAGACAGAGGTGTCGATAAAAATAAAATACGGACATGAAGGCATCATGATCATCAACATATAGAGATTTTTTCATATGATTTCTTGTTCACAAGTAACAATCTATTCACAATGTCAAGCATGAATCATAAACTTCATTGGGAACTAGCAAACTGTAATCTCAGTCATTAAAGCAATTCCAATTTATCATAACATAGGAAAGAGCCAACATAAGAGCTTTTCAGCAAGTCCACATACTCAACTATCATTTAGTCTTTCACAATTGCTGACACTCACACAATACTTATGGTTATGGAGTTTTAATCAGACACAGAGAAAGATAGGGGCTTATAATGTTGCCTCCCAATGTTTTATCTCAAGGGTAATGTCAACAATAATAGTTCATGCTAACTTACATCCAATTGGATATATATATATATCAGGATCTTTCCATCACGAGGTGCTTGCCAAAGGATAAAATGTAAAAGGGGAAGGTGAAGATCACCTTGACTCTTGCATAATGTAAGAGACATAAAGTAAAAGGTAGGCCCTTCGCAGAGGGAAGCAGAGGTTGTCATGTGCTTTTTGGGTTGGATGTACAAAATCTTAATGCAAAAGAACGTCACTTTATATTGCCACTTGTGATATGAACCTTTATTATGCAGTCCATCGCTCTTATTACTTCCATATCACACGATCGTATAAAGCTTATTTTCTCCGCACTAATAAGTCATACATATTTAGAGAGCAATTTTTATTGCTTTCAACATGACGACTTACTTGAAGGATCTGACTCAATCCATAGGTAGGTATGGTGGACTGTCATGGCAAAACTGGGTTTAAGGGTATTTGGAAGCACAAGTAGCATCTCTACTTTGTGCAAGAAATTTGGCTAGCATGAGGGGGAAATGCAAGGTTAACATGTTGGACGATCCATGACAATATACTTTAACTGAGATGTGAGAAAACATAACCCATTACATTGTCTTCCTTGTCCAACATCTACTCTTTAGCATGTCATACGTTAATGAGTGCTCACAATCATAAAAGATGTCCAAGATAGTATATTTATATGTGAGAACCTCTCTTTCTTTATTACTTCCTTTTAATTGCAACGATGACCAAAACTATGTTTGCCAACTCTCAACAACTTTTATGTATCATACTCTTTATGTGTGAAGTCATTACTATCCATAAGATCAATATGATCTCTTTTATTTCTTTTTATTATTTTATGCACTTAAGATCATAGCAAGATAGTGGACTCGATTACATAAAGGGATCACAAGGCAAAACTCAAAACTAATTCATACCAAAACTTTATTCTACTAGATCAAGATATTACCAAAAGGATCGAACTAGGTAAAATGGTAAAGATTGGAGTGTGATGGTGATACAATACCGGGGCACCTCCCCCAAGCTTGGCAGTTGCCAAGGGGAGTGCCCATACCCATGTGATTATGCCCTCGGTGGTGATGATGATGGAGTTGTTGATGATGTAGACTCCTTCCTTAATTTGCGCTTGCGAGTGGAATTTTGCTCCCTTAGATCATCGATCTCCTGTTCAAGGCTTAATATCTTTTAGTATAGTTCTTGTTTGTTTTCCTGCAAGAGACGAAAAGGGATAAACTCGATCTTGGGTTTCTTTGCCCTATCAGGGAGCCCTGACTTTTTAAACTCCACATGCATGTCCCTAGGTTGAGGTAACGAGACTTCATCTTCATCTGAGCTCGTTTCCTCCTTTCCCTTAGGCTCGTAGTCTTCTTCTTCCTTAGTGGTCCAGCCACAATGCTCCAAGTCCCCATAGACCTTAGGGTCTACAAGGTAATCAGCCACATAACTTTCTCCCTCCGAATCCTGGGACGACATATTGCTCTAATCTGCGACAGGAACAACTCGAAACAAAGATAGCCGATATTTGCGTGATACGGTGGTCAAAACCTTTGGGAGATTATATAATAAATTTTTAGCGACCAAAAGAAGTATCGTGCAAGAAAACGCAGTCCGGAGGGCATAGGAGGTGCCCACGAGGTAGGGGGCATGCCCAGTAGGGGAGGGCGCGCCCTCCACCCTCGTGGACGCCTCGTGTCTTTCCCGGACTACTTCTTATTTTTCTATTTTCTTAAGTATTCCAAAACAGAGAAAAATTGCTATTAGAACTGTTTTGGAGTCGGTTTACTTACCATACCACATACCAATTCCTTTTTGGAGTCTGAAACGTTCTGGAAAGTGTCCCTTATGTATTCCTCTGGGGTTACGGTGTCAATAATATTAGTTTCAACACTTATAGGATTACCTGAGATATAATGTTTGATTCTTTGACCGTTCACCACCTTTGGATTTGTGCCTTCAAAGTTGTTGAATTTTATGGCACCGGAACGATAAACTTCCTCGATAACGTAAGCCCCTTCCCATTTAGAGAGAAGTTTTCCTGCAAAAAATATTAAACGAGAGTTGAATAGCAACACATAATCACCTACGTTAAAATCACACTTTTGTATCCTTTTGTCATGCCATATTTTAACTTTTTCATTAAACAGCTTGGCATTCTCATATGCTTGGGTTCTCCATTCATCAAGTGAGCTAATGTCAATTAACCTCTTCTCACCGGAAAGTTTGAAATCATAATTGAGCTCTTTAATATTCCATTATGCCTTATGTTCGAGTTCAAGAGGTAAGTGACATGCTTTTCAATAAACCATTTTATATAGAGACATACCCATAGGATTCTTATATGCAGTTCTATAGGCCCATAATGCATCATAAAATTTCTTGGACCAATTCTTTCTAGATCTATTAACAGTCTTTTGCAAAATTAATTTGAGATCTCTATTACTCAATTCTACTTGACCACTAGACTGCGGGTGATATGGAGATGCAATTCTATGATTAACGTCATACTTAGCAAGCATTTTATGAAAAGCACCATGAATAAAATGTGAACCACCTGTCGGGGGAGAAGGCTGATCGTGTCCCGCGAACACCTACGGGACCTGGGTCCCTTGTGGTTCGGAGGGGGGCGGAGATTGCACAAAGAGCGGATCGAGGCGATGCACACGAGCGGGCTTATCCAGCTTCGGAGCTCTCCGGAGTACTCCTACTGCTGCTCTAGTTGATTATCTTGTGTTCTTGCTAGGGAGCAATGGAAGCTACAAAACCTAGCCTGGGTGTGATATGTGTAGGATGAACTAAGCCGGAGCTGAGCCGAATCGAACCGAACCCTTTCTATGTTGCCCTCGGGCCTCCTTTTATAGGCACAAGGGGTTACCACATATGGCAAGTAGACAAGGGTAAGATAGTAAAAACATAGGTTGGTACACCGCTTTGTACAGTGTACAGTAGTCTATACCTAACTCTGACGGCAAGGGACAAGAGTCATCAATGCCCGTCTCGCCGCCTCAACAAAGGTAACAGGACCGTCAAATGCACCTCCGCTTTGCCACGATGGTAGCTTGTCGGTGCCGCTTGTCGCTGTTCTCCGCTGGCGGCACAGCCGTCGACATCGCTGCGTGCTTGGGGAGCCCGTGGCGACACGTTGGCGGGTGAGCTGGAGCGGAGATGAAGAGAGGTCGCCCGCCCGGCAAGCGCCTTTGCCGCAGGAACCTTTGTCGCTACTGGGGCTCGGCGCCCACCAAGCCTTCCCGGCAAGCTCCTCTTGCCGGGGCCTTGTTTCCGTCGCGCCCTGAGTGGCCTTCCCGGCAAGCTCCTCTTGCCGAGGTCTTGACTACTTTGTTCTTGAATGGCTCCGAAGGAGCCGCCGTGGGCCTTGGCGGTTATCAGGCCAGCCCTGCCGTGGGGCGCTGCAACTGTCCGTGCACGAGTTCGGGGTACTAGGGTACCCCTGCT
The DNA here is from genome assembly GCA_021605145.1 of Aegilops bicornis. NCBI lineage: Eukaryota > Viridiplantae > Streptophyta > Magnoliopsida > Poales > Poaceae > Aegilops > Aegilops bicornis. The sequence continues at coordinate 637,822,387 of CM038673.1, read as the reverse complement.
CTAGTACACCGACAGGAGCCCCCGGTCCTGGGCCACACACGACGCCAAGCTCTGTTGGGCCAGGCCCAAAACAGTGCACGGGCTTGCGTGGTCTTGATTACGCCGTTATTTGCCTTGGACCCACCACGTCCCCCACGAACGGCACGCACCGGACGTGGCGTCGTGGGGGAGGTCGTGGGGCTTTCTTTAATGGGAAAAATCGGAACGCCCGTCCCCTCTCCCCTTTACAAGCGGGGGAATAGAGGCAGGGCGCCCACTTGCCCTCGCTGTCGCATCAGAAACCCCCTTCGCCTTCCCCTTTCTTCTCGAACCCAGAGAGAGCGACGTTCCGCCCCCTCCATTCCCTCCGGTGCCACCAACACCGTCGGCTCCCTTCACCACCACTCCCTATGGCTCCGAAGGCCGATAAGGGAAAAGGCGTGAAATCGGGGCGGCCTTGGCTCATGGCGCTGCGGAAGGAGCGGGCCTTTTCGATCCCCTGCTCAACAGAAGGAGCTGCAGGAGCTGTACTATCTCTTTTGGTCGACGGAGACCCGCGCATCCACAAGACGAGGGTCATCTCCGCCGCCACATCTGCTAAGGTCTCCATCGGGTACCCCTTCTTCGCGATTTTCTTCTGGTGCGGGCTCTGTCCCCCCTTTTCTGAATTTTTCTGCGATGTTATGAACACATATGGCCTCCGCCTCCTTGACTTCACCCCCAACGCCATCCTCACCATGGCTGTTTTCGCACACCTCTGCGAGAACTTCGTCGGGGTCCATCCAAATTTCGCACTTTTCCGCCACTACTTCTCACCCCGTGTAGAGAGAGGAGAGCCGCTTGCCGGAGGAATTGCATGGACCTCTAGGATCGGCAAGAAGGAGGCGTATCTTGACGGAGAGTTGCGCAGCAAGTGGGAAGAGTGGAGAGCTGATTGGTGTTGGATTTTAGAGGAGGAGCCAAAGCCTTTCACCGCGCTGCGCCGAACCCCCATAGTTCGTGGCAACGATTGGAGCAACTTGGCGCCAGAGGACGACAAGTTGAAGATTGCAACGACTAGAATTTTGCGTCTCCGGCAAGCAGGGCTTACCGTCGGAGCAGTTGGCGTGGACTTCCTTCGCCGCCGCATTGCGCCCTTGCAGGAGAAAGGGAAGCCTGCTTGGGAATTTCAAAACGCGGCGGATATCATGAGGCTGCGCCCAGGTCTAAATTGGAATTTCACCACCTTGGAGCTTGACGGCATGCTGCGGGAGCTGTTCAAGCCTGAAGCGGATAACCCCGGATGGTGCATGTTGCCATGGGGAGTTGTGCCCTTGTGCAACAATTCCTCGCTTGACAGCATCCGTGCGATAATGCCGTTGTGCGATTCCCATGGGATCGTTCCAACTTGGCAGGAGCCTGCCGATGACATAGTGCGGCAGTTCTTCGACAATTTATGTGAAGTGCCGATCCGTGCCGACGAGCAGAGGCGGCTCACTCGCGACACCACGGAGCAGGAGATGGCGCGCATCGCCACGAGGTTGGAGGAGGCTGCAGAGGCTGCTGCTGCCGGCGCGTCTGGGTTTACTGTCGAGGAGGCGGAGAAGGCCGAGGCGGTAAGCCTTGCCGACCAAGAAGAGTTCATCGGTGAGGAGGAGCAGCCCGAGCCCGATAACGAGCCGAGCGAGCCTGCCGGGGACGCCTCTCCTCCGCCGTCAAGCAACTTGCCGCAAGAGGGTCCCGCTGCGCCGCCAAGGAGACGCCTCCGCAAGGCTGGAGAAGTGGCGGGGCGGCCTATGGTCCAGCAGCCGCCTCGCCGCCCGACGCGCTCCGCCGCGGCAAAATCACCATGGAGCGCCCTCCGCCATCTGCGGCCAGGCGCGAGGTCTTGAGTCGCGGCCCCTGTACCCGCCAAGCATCAGAGGGAGTCCTCTCCCCCAATCCGTCGTGCCGGAGCAGAGTTTGATCTCTCCGCTCTCAGCTCCGAGGAAGAGGAGGAAGAGTAAGATCCTGTCGCCGTTGCTTGTAATCTTCCAACTTATTGTTTTATCTTTGTAACTGACTGGCTTCATTCTGAACCTTCTTCTTCAGGACGTTAGCTCAGAGGGCCCCGAAGAGGGCCCAGACGCCGGTGGTCGTTGTCTCAGACTACTCCCCTGGGGCGACAGGGGGCACGTCTGAGACTCCCTTGCCGGACCCGGCAACCCTTCAACAGAGCAGCCCCCAGCACAGCCCCCAGCGTAAGTGTTTGGTATACTTCTCACGGTTGGGCGTGCTTGGGTGTTTCTCCGTTACTGATATCTGATTTGTTGAATTGTGTAGGAGCAGAGTAGCCTCGTCAGGAAGCTCCGGAGGCCACTCCCGAAGTTCTGCTTGCTTCAACTACGCCGCCAAGGGAAAACTCTCCGCCAAGGGAGCACTCTCCGGCAAGGGAGGCCTCTCCGACAAGGGGAGCTTCCCCGACAAGGACCAGCGCCGACGACCCTCCGGTAGTAGAGACCGTGACAACAGATTCCATTGCAGGTGATTTTCTTGCTTGATAATTTCCCTTGGGTTCTTCCTTTTTCGAATATCTGCTTGACCCGCGCTTTCTTCTCCTAACCATTAGATCCACCTGCCGGAGACCCAATGGAGACTGAGGCCACCGGTGAGGAAGACGCTCGCGGCGACAATGTCGACGCCGCCAACATGGAGGAGGAGGACGGCGCTGACAGGCCCGCCGGCGAGGAGGCCGCCGAGGCTGCTGGCGCAGAGGCTGGGGAGGAACCCGGCGATCGTAATGATGGCCCTGAGGCCGCAGGAGCGCCGGACGCTGCACCGACCGCTGAACCTCCCGCCACCGACGCCGCACCTGATTCCGAAGAGCCCCAGCCCGGCGCCTACCTGAAGGCCGGCGAGGGTGTCTTCATCAAGCTCCCCTGGGCATCAAGCTCAAGGGCGCCGGTCGAGGGGGAGACTTTCGACGCGGAGCTTCTTGCCTCCGCCGGGCTGTCGCTGGTTGATGTCCCAAGCAGCAGCAGCGGTGAGTCTGAGGAGGAGCAGCTGCTGAGGAAGTTGCTGTCGCTCTACCGCGCCCGACAAGCCAAACTGGAGTCCAGGGAGGCGCTTGTCGCGAGGGCGGGAGCTGACTTGGAGAAGCGCGCGGAAGAGCTCCGGCGCGCCAACAAAGAAACTCTCCGGGATATAGCTGGGGCGCGGGAGCAGCTTGCTGAGGAGCGCACGGCCTTCATCCTGCAAAAAGGCGAGGTCGAAGAGCAGCAAAGGCTTGCCGGCGAGAAGCTTTCCGCGCGAGAAGGTGAACTGGCGCAGCGGAAGATCAACCTTGACAGCTTTAGACGAAGATCTCGCCGCGCGCGAGCAAACGATCATCGGGCCTCTTCAGGAGGCAAAGGATGCTGTTGCGGCTGCCGAGGCCGCCAAGAGGGAATTGGAGACGAGGGTGGCTCAGCTGGAGTCCACCCTCCAGAAGAGTGCCGAGGAGGTCGCCGGGTTGAAGCGCGAGCGTGAGAAGGACGCTTACACCCTCGGCAAGCTGCAGGGTCGTTTTGCTGACAAGATCAAGGAGATCGATGCCGCCAAGGAGGTCAAAGCGGATCTGGAGCTGAAGCTGACCACCCTGACGGAGACGTTAAATGGCGTCAGGGATCGGGAAAAGGGCCTGCTGGAAAAGATCAAGGCCACCGAGGAGTTGCTGTCGAACGCTGTGACCACCCAGAATGATCTTCGAGACAGCATAATGCACTGGACCGAAGGTCTTGTGGACACCGCCGCCGACATCCATAATGAGCTGATGGAGTTGGGGATGACGGATCTTGGATACTCCACTGACGAGAACCTCCAACCCAGCGCCAAGCTCAGCCTATTCTTCAAAGGCGTGTTGGCGGGTATCCAACGGCTCCGGGAAGAGGTCCCAAGCAACAAAGCGGAGGAATCACGTCAAGTCTGCGCCGAGGCTCTCCAGAAGGTGTTGATGAAGGTGGCTTTCCGCAACCCAGGCGTCGACTTCACCAAAGTCCTCAAGTCCCTGCCTCCATCCGCCGATGTTGACAAGCTCAAAGCCCTCGTCGCACCCATTGTGGACAGGGTGAGCGGAGTTAAGAGGGTCGAGGGCGACCGCGTGGACTAGGCCGCCAAGCCTATCTTTCTCTTGTCGCTGTGGATCATGTTTAGGTAAAAAGTCCATTAGACGTGCGACAAGTTATTATGTAATATACACTATCTTAGGCTATCGAATGCAAATGTTATTTCCTCTACTCGATTTCTTCCCTTGTATGTTTATACCCTACGTTTTTAGGAGAACTTGTCAGTACGAACACCCTTGCCGCGAGCGCTGAGTGCGGAACTTCAACAGCCTGCTGGCGATGCCGCCCCCGACAAGCAACCTTGTCGCAACTAGTTGCAGCACGCTTAAGTTGTTGAGCGGACTCGAAACAAAGTAAGGGCGCAAGCTAGTCGCGAGTCGGTTCCTCCACGCACAGGTTTTCCATACAAAGTACTATCGTTCGAGGAAGATAACTTAAAATTTTAAAACTGGTCGCTTAAACTTAGCAACTTAGCTTTCTGTTATCCATGCTCCGGCAAGGCGATAGTTCCTCGAGCGACGCTTGGCGGCCCACACTATTATCTTCCTCCCCGGGTAACTCGTGGGTGGATGACTCTCCTTCTCGCGTGAGAAGAAAGAAGAGAAAATGAAGTTATGGAGCTTAGTGGCTCGTTATCGCCATCGGGTGTGGATGCTGCACAAGATGTCAAGAAACACATGCATATATGATTATGAGGGCATGTATTGACAAGTTGTGCGCAACACATAGGCTTTTATCGATGCGCTGGGTCTGCTTCTCGGCTTTGTACAAAGGATTACATGCAACAGCGGCAAGACTTGTATTAGGGTGGTTGCCGGAACGGGTTCCGGCAACCGCGCCTTATGGGTAAAACTTGCGAAGATGTTCTATATTCCAGGAATTGCTCACCGGAGCGCCATCTTCGGTCTCGAGGCGGACAGCGCCGGGCCTAGTGACTCGTTTCACCCGATAAGGGCCTTCCCACTTCAAGGCCAACTTGTTGGAATTCTTGGCGGATTGAACGCTACCAAGAACAAGGTCGCCTTCCTCGAAGCTTCGCCATTAACTTTGCGGCTATGGTAGCGGCGCAAAGCTTGCTGGTAACGAGCAGCTGCATAAGAGCTCGAAGACGATCTTCCTCGAGGAGCAGCGCGTCATCTTGTCGCAGCTACTCTTGCTCAAGCTCATCATAAGCGAGCACTCGAGGTGACCCGTACACGAGTTCCGTGGGGAGAACTGCCTCTGCTCCATAGACTAGAGCGAAAGGTGTTTGGCTAGTGGCTCGATTTGGCGTCATCCTGATTGACCAAAGAACCACCGGCAGCTCCTCGATCCAGTTTCTTCCGCACTTGCGCAGCTTGTCAAAAGTTCTGGTCTTGAGTCCTCGCAGCACTTCAGCGTTTGCTCTCTCTGCTTGACCATTGCTTCTCGGATGAGCAACAGAAGCAAAGCAGATCTTGGCGCCAAGATCTTGGGCGTACTGCATGAAGGTGCGGCTCGTGAACTGTGTGCCGTTGTCGGTGATGATTCTGTTAGGAATCCCAAAACGGCAAACAATTGACCTGAAGAACTTGACCGCTGACTGTGTTGTCACCTACCTCACTGGTTCCACTTCTGGCCACTTTGTGAACTTGTCGATTGCAACATACAAGTACTCAAAGCCCCCGACAGCTCGGGGGAAAGGGTCGAGGATGTCGAGCCCCCAGACCGAGAAGGGCCAGGATAAAGGGATCATCTGGAGAGCTTGAGCTGGTTGGTGTATCTGTGTGGAATGGAACTGGCATGCTTCACACTTGGTTACTTGTGCAGTTGCATCCTGGAGGGCTTCTGGCCAGAAGAAACCTTGCCGGAAAGCTTTGCCGGCAAGCGCTCTTGTGCCAATGTGGTGACCACATATGCCTCCATGTATCTCTGCCAACAGCCTCTATCCATCTTCCCGGCAAATACACTTCAATTTCACACCGTTGAGCCTTCTTCTGTACAGAATGTTGTCAACAAACTGGTACATACTTGACTGCCGGGCTACTTTTTCCGCTTCTTCTTGCTCTTCGGGAAGTTCTCCTGTCTGAAGGAAATGGACGATTTGTTGTGCCCATGCTGGAGCTTGTGGCTCGACAACAAGGACTAAAGGCTCATCCATCACTGCGGGAACATCAGCTTCTGCGGCAAGAACCTGTGGGTCTGCCGGAGCTTGATGATCCCCGGTAAGCTTGCCGGAGCGAAACTTGTCGGGAGCATTTGCTTCAACGACGCAAATCAAGACGGTTTGTCGGAGCGCATCGCTCCTCGATGACGCTTTGTGTTGATTTTAGGGACCTTCTTGGCGGCGGCTTCGGGGAGCTCTGCCGGAAAGTAGTCGCCGAAAACCAATTTTCTCTTCTTGTTCTGTCCTGTTGATGGTGTTACGGTTGGTTGAGTTAGCTTGAGCACAAAAATCCCTGGTTCCACAGGTAACTTAAGTGCGGCACATTTAGAGAGGCCATCAGCTATATCATTCTGAGCTCTTGGAACGTGTTCCATTTGCAGGCCTTCAAAGTGCTCTTCCAGCTTCCTCACTTCATCAACGTAGGCTTCCATCAACGGACTCTGATAATCTTTATTTACTTGTCGAACGACAAGCTGCGAGTCCCCCCTGACAATGAGCTTCTTGATCCCAAGGTCCACCGCAATCCTGAGACCGGCAAGCAAGCCTTCATACTCTGCAGTATTATTTCTTGCTTGTTCCTTGGGAAAGTGCATCTGGACTATGTACTTGAGGTGCTCTCCGGTGGGTGCGATAAGCAGCACGCCGGCACCGTCGCCTTGCAGCGAGAAAGCACCGTCAAAGTACATCAGCCACTCTTTACTTGCCTCCTTGATGGGGATGCTCGTCTCTGGAATTTCTTCATCTTGCGTTGACGTCCACTCAGCTATGAATTCCGCCAATGCTCTGCTCTGGATAGTTGAAGTGCTTTCAAATTTAAGACCAAAGCTTGACAGTTCCAGTGCCCACTCGACGATTCTGCCTGTTGCTTCTGGATTTTGTAATATTCTCTTCAGCGGAAAGCGAGTGACAACTGTTATCTCATGTGCTTGGAAGTAGTGGCGCAGCTTTCTCGAGGCCATGAGGAGGCCGAAAAGCAGCTTTTGCACACCAGAGTACCTTGATCTAGCCCCCTGCAAGAGGGAACTGACAAAGTAGACTGGGCGCTGCACCATCTTCTTCTGTATCTTGTCGCGACCCTGCGTTGATCCGTCCTTGTCGGGACCAGAGCTTGACGGCGAAGTCCCTTGCTTGTCGTTGGATGTGCCTGCCTCGGTTGCCGGCTCATCATCCGCCTCCCTCTCCGCTACTAACGCAGCACTAACCACTTGATTGGTCGCTGCTATATACAGCAGCAACTTCTCTTGTGGCCTAGGTGCGACGAGTATTGGAGCGGAGGACAGGTATCTCTTCAAGTCCCACAGCGCGGCCTCCGCTTCGGGAGTCCATTTCATTGGACCTGCCTTTTTCAAAATCTTAAAAAATGGCAGGGCGCGCTCAGCGGACTTAGAGATAAACCTGCTGAGAGCAGCCACACAACCGGCAAGTCTTCTGACATCCTTGACGCGCTTTGGTGCTTCGATCTGCTCAATGGCCCTGATCTTGTCGGGATTGGCTTCAATTCCCCGCTGAGACACAAAGAACCCGAGAAGCTTGCCGGAAGGGACTCCAAACACGCACTTCTCGGGGTTGAGCTTGAGGTTGATATTGCGCAGATTTGCAAATGTTTCATCCAAATCTTGAATCAGAGTCGCTTTGTCCTTGCTCTTGACCACTATGTCATCCATGTATGCTTCTACATTTCTGTGTATCTGTGGTTCAAAGGCATCATGGAATACCCTTGCAAAGGTTGAAACAGCATTCTTCAAACCGAAAGGCATCCGTATAAAGCAGTACGTGCCACATGGTGTAATGAAAGCGGTTTTCTCTTCATCCTCTTCTGCCATGAAGATCTGATGATATCCTGAATATGCATCAAGAAACGAAGCGAGATCACATCCACCGTGGAGTCAACAATCTGGTCAATACGCGGCAAGGGAAATGGGTCTTTGGGACAAGTTTATTAACATCGGTGAAGTCAATACACGTCTCCATTTCCCATTAGCCTTTGCATCACTACCGGATTGGCCAACCACGTGGGATGGAGAACTCCTCTGATAAGCCCTGCTGCTTCTAATTTCTTGATTTCTTCTGCTATGAACTCTTGGCGCTCCACTGCCTGCTTCCTAAGTTTCTGCTTGACGGGCCGCGCGTGAGGACAGACAGCTAGGTGGTGCTCAATTACTTTCCTGGGAACACCGGGGATGTCAGATGGTTGCCATGCAAACACATCGACGTTCGCCCGCAGGAAAGCAACGAGCTCGCCTTCCTATTTAGGATCGAGCGTGGCACTGATGGTGATGGTACCACCAGTGCCGTCCTCCTTGGCAGGCACTTTCTTGATCTTCGGCGGAGCTGCCATTGTTTTCTTGCCCTTGCCGGTGGAGCTCGATGGTGCGTCCTCGACGGTAGCGCAGCACTCCGAGGAGGTGCGCTTGCCGGAGTGGGCAACAGAGCTCTTGCCGGACTTGGTAGTCTTCTTCCCCCCGGGAGCTTCAGCGGCAAGTGGTTTGCTTTCTGCTGCGGCTGCTGCTTCCCGGTAAATCTTGTCGGCACAAATAAGCGCGTCCTTCTTGTCGCCATGGACAGAAACGACGCTTATCAGGCCGGGCATCTTGAGTAGGTTGTAAGCATAATGAGAGGCGGCCATGAACTTGGCGAGCGCTGGACGGCCAAGTATGCCATTGTAGGGTAATGGGAAGTCGGCGACGTCAAACGTGACCCTCTCAGTTCTGAAGTTGAGCTCGCTGCCGAATGTTACCGGCAACGTGATCTTCCCTTTGGGCTTGCTCCTTCCTGGATTGATTCCTTGAAAAGTACCAGTTTCTTCGAGCTCATTGTCGAGGATTTGAAGTTTCTGAAGCACCGCAGAGGAAATCAAGTTCAGGCCGGCCCCACCGTCAACCAACATCTTTGTGACCTTGAGGTTGCGGATAGTTGGCGAGACCAACATCGGCAAGCACCCGACCGCTGTGATGCGATCAGGGTGATCCTCAATGTCGAAGATGATGGGCGTGCTGGACCACTTCAGAGGCTTGCGTGACTCTATGGATGGTTCTGCTGCATTAACCTCACGCATCCATTGTTTGAGATGGCGGTGCGAGGTATGCAGAGAAGCACCACCGTCAACGCAAAGGACCTCTGTTGCCTTTTGAAACTCTTGCTCATCCGCTTCATCGTCTTCCATGTCCTCGTCATCCTCATCTTCATCTTCTTCCTTGTCGCGGCCGCGGGGAGGTCTGTCTCCTTGCCGCTGCTTGGCCTTGCCGCGGCGTCCTCCCCGACCGGGTCTCTTCTTACTTGCTGCACCTGCACTTTCTTGGGCTTTCTCCTTATCTCGTCGCTCGTATTCAGCTCTCTGTAGCTCAACAAGCTGCTCGACTTTCTTGCAGCTCTGGAGATCGTGACCCTTGGTGCGGTGGATTTTACAGTACGGTTTGTTGGAGCTGTCAGGCTTGTCGGCGGCCGCCACAGCTTGGCGGTCGGCATCTCCGGCAACCTCCTTGCCGGGGCCACTAGCCTTGGTTTTGTTGGCGGCCCCATCCTTGCCGGACTGCTCAACAACTAGCACTTCTTGATTTTTCTTCCTCCTATTGTTTCGCCGCCGGCTCTTCCTTGCCGGGGCGATCTCCTCATTGTCAGACTCTGCTCCCACATTCTCTCCTGGGATCCTTCTTCCTTCTTCAGCGCGTGCACACTTGTTGGCCAGGGCGTAGAGCTCACTGACGTCTTTCACTTTGCACATCGCCATCTCCTCCCTCATCCTGCGGTTTCGTACATTCTGATGAAACGCGACCGATCATCGCAGCAGGTGAACGTCTGGGATGTTGTAGTGCACACGACTGAATCTCTGGATAAACTTGCGCAGGGACTCTCCCTCCTTCTGTGCAAGCAGGTGAAGATCACTTTCTTGGCCATGAGGCTTGTGGCCGCCTGTGAAGGCGCCGACAAACTGGTGGCACAAATCTGCCCAAGAAGATATGGAGCTGTCCGGCAAGTGCATGAGCCAAGATCTAACGTTTGGCTTGAGCACAAGGGGAAAGTAGTTGGCGAGGATCTTGTCGTCTCGTCCCCCCGCAGTCTGCACCGCGATGGTGTAGATGCTGAGGAACTCCGACGGGTGCGTCCTACCATCATACCTCTTCGGCACATCTGGTTTGAAGTTTTTCTTGTCGGGCCACCGGACTTGCCGCAGCTCACGAGTGAACGCAGGGCAACCCATCACAGACCAAGTCGCCTGGTTCCCCTGGAGCATGCATATCGACAGTGGGCCCGGCGCGTTGGTCGGATTGACGGCGCGCTTCTCTTCGGCGCTCGATACGGGTTCGAGCGTCCTCTTCTTGCCGTTCCCGAAGAACTTGGCGCTGGTCGCGACGAGCTCGTGGATCCGACGACGATGTGGAGTCGCTGTCGAGGTGGATCCGGCGAGTCGGCGATCTGGGTCTTCTGGAAGGGGAGTGCACGGTGGCTGCACCCCCGCAAGTCTCGTCGCCATCAGCTCGCGCCTTGTCGCCTTGCCGCGGCTGCTGGCGCTTCGGTTGCCAGCGGGGCGTCGCCGTTAAGCGAAGCCGATGAGACTTCTGGATTGTGGCCTCCACTCGTCGACCTTGTCGGCCGTTGGAGGGTAGTCCGAAATGGCGAGCTCTTGCCAAGGCTTCCGCTGGTGTGGTTGGCGGCAACGGCGACGGAGCGAAGAAGCGGATGTGCTCGGACTCCCAACCAAGTTAGGAGGAGCAGCATCCCGCCTTAGCGACCGATTCGCTCGCACTGCATGCTGGGGTGCATGCGGGTCTCGAGGGCCTCGGGATCCCCCAGCTTGGCCTTGGTCCAATGAGCATATGGTGCCGCGAGCTTCACGACACTGTCTGTCTCGCGCCTCCTGAGAAGGCCGCGGTGAAGACTCGGACGCCGACGCCTGCGCTGCCTTGTCTTTTGACCTGGCGGCGTTGTGGGTTCTTTCGTCGACGCCGGCTCCTCCGCCAGTGTTTCCCGCACCACCTGACAGCTCCGGTGGTGGCGGGTTCGACGCGGACGGCTCTGCCGCTGCCGAAGATTTCTTCTTTGGCGCCATGTTGACGAAGATGTCGATGAAGTTGCTCGTGCGACCACCGGATCGGGTTCACACAGCCTCGACGCCCCCTACCTGGTGCGCCAAAGATGTCGGGGGAGAAGGCTGATCGTGTCCCGCGAACACCTACGGGACCTGGGTCCCTTGTGGTCCGGAGGGGGGCGGAGATTGCACAAAGAGCAGATCGAGGCGATGCACAGGAGCGGGCTTACCCAGCTTCGGAGCTCTCCGGAGAGATAATACTCCTACTGCTTCTCTAGTTGATTATCTTGTGTTCTTGCTAGGGAGCAATGGAAGCTACAAAACCTAGCCTGGGTGTGATATATGTAGGATGAACTAAGCCGGAGCTGAGCCGAATCGAACCGAACCCTTTCTACGTTGCCCTCGGGCCTCCTTTTATAGGCACAAGGGGTTACCACATATGGCAAGTAGACAAGGGTAAGATAGTAAAAACATAGGTTGGTACACCGCTTTGTACAGTGTACGATGGTCTATACCTAACTCGACGGCAAGGGACAAGAGTCATCATTGCCCGCCTCATTCGCCTCAACAAAGGTAACAGGGACCGTCAAATGCACCTCCGCTTGCCACGATGGTAGCTTGTCGCCGCTTGTCGCTGTTCTCCATTGGCGGCACAGCCCGTCGACACGCGTGCTTGGGGGAGCCCCGTGGCGACACGTTGGCGGGTGAGCTGGAGCGGAGATGAAGAGAGGTCGCCCGCCCCGGCAAGCGCCTTGCCGCGGCAGGAACCTTGTCGCGCCTGGGGGGCTCGGCGCCCACCAAGCCTTCCCGGCAAGCTCCTCTTGCCGGGGCCTTGTTTCCTTCGTGCCCTGAGTGGCCTTCCCGGCAAGCTCCTCTTGCCGGGTTCTTGACTACTTTGTTCTTGAATGGCTCCGAAGGAGCCGCCGTGGGCCTTGGCGGTTATCAGGCCAGCCTCGCTGTATGCAAGAATCGTCTGCAGACGAAGTTCGGGGTACTAGGGTACCCCTGCTCTAGTACACCGACACCACCATCAGTCATGACATATCTAGGGACTCCAAACCTCGGAAAAATAACTTCTTTAAGCATCTTAATAGAGGTTTTATAATCAGCACTACTAGTTGGAATAGCTTCTACCCATTTAGTAACGTAATCAACAACAACTAAAATATGTGTATATCCATTAGAGGCAGGAAAAGGTCCCATATAATCAAAGCCCCAAACATCAAATGGTTCAATAACAAGAGAATAGTTCATAGGCATTTCTTGACGTCTACTAATATTACCAATTCTTTGACATTCATCACAACACTACAAAAAAGTTACACTTCCGTGATGATACGTGGCATTTTATCATGGAAGTGTCCACTTCCATGACGATAAATCACGCATCACAGAAGTGCTTTCGTCAAGGGTGACCGACACATGGCATCCACCGTAACGGAACACCGTTAAGCTATCGGGTTGGGTTTTGGATTCGATAACCCGTTAATAGCCCCGACCAATGGGGATTTTCCACGTGTAAAATCATCATTGGCTGGAGGAAATACGTGTTGGCTCATTGTTGGGACAGATGTCATCCACTCATTGGCCAAAAGGTGCCTATGATACGTCGACACGTGGCACGGCCCAACAGAGGCCCATTCCAGTGAAAAGGCCGACCCATTTGACTTGGTCAAAAGATGGCGGGCCGGCCCATGTAAAGCCTGTTAACGGCATGTTCGCATATAGCCCATTTACAGCCCGCTAACCCAAGGCTCGTTACGACCTATCAGAATTAGGCCCAGTAGCGTCATCTGGGCCATCCAATATGATTCCATGCCTTTTTCACTTCTGGCCCATGTATGGCCCATGACGTCTTTCGGCCCATATGAGGCCCTATGTAACTCTTGGCCTATTAATGGCCCGTGGTGAAACTGGCCTGTAATGAATAGTGTATCACTTTACACCCATTAACGACCCGTGGTGAAACTGGCACGTAACGAACAGTGTATCACTTTATACCCATTAACGGCTCTTTATTCCATTGGGCCGTTTCCAGCCCATGTTATCTTTCAGCCTTCTCAGAGCCCATTTATTCTTGGGCTCATTTCCGACGATTCGTTTACTTACGATCGATTCGTCATTTTTACGCTTGTGGGCCAAATTCAGCCCGTGGTTACAGTCGGCCCGTATGTGGTCCGTTAATACGTTGGGCTGTTTTCATAGCGTCATCAAATACGGCCTATTAACTATGGCCCGTATGGTCGGCCCATGAACGGAAGATTCCAACTCTAGCCCGTTTACGGCCATATTGCGGCCTGTTATTGGCCCATGTTTGGCAAATCGATCCTACGGCCCGTATAAGGCCCATTGATGATACGGCTTGCAGAAGGCCCATTGTTTCTACGGCCCGTAGAAGGCCCATTGTTTCTACGGCCCGTAGAAGGCCTATTGTTTCTACGGCCCGTAGAAGGCCCACTGTTTCTATGGCCTGTAGGAGGCCCAGTGTCACTACAAAGAAATATTAGCCCATGGTTATTGTGTCCTAGTTTTAAAAAATAGGTTATTGCAGCCACTAGCAAACCGCAGAAAAAGAACTGCACTGACTACAAGCAAACAAATAAACAAGACAACAAGGAAATAAATAAGCAAGCAACTTATGCTAGGCTATCATGGCTATTACACATATTACATCCATTGGGCATCAAAGTTCGCCACCAGTGCAAATATAGGGAGCAAAGCAGCATATAAACGCCGCGGCAAAACAAGTCCAGAATCGAAACCACTTCGTAAGAGTTCAAGAAACAATATCCCGGTACCCATAATCTTTGGCAAGATGCTTAGCAAGCTTATTAACTCTCTCTTGTTTGGCGCTTAAATCCTCCAAATATTGCTGTTGCACAAGAAAGTACGATCTGAATTCTGCAGGGACTTCCTTAGTCCTTCGGCTTCTTGCCGCAGCACATCTGACTGATGCCTTTCAGCTTGTAGTTGAGATTGAAGAAGCCAAACTGATTCAGGCAGCGAGGTGAAGAGCTTGTGCCAGCGGTACTGGCTAGTAACTCGAACACTACATCAACGCAAGACTGTGGGGTTTTCTCACTGTCTACAAGATCGTTTTTATCACCTTTCTTGGATACCAACAGGGTTGTCTCACTATCTTGAACCTTATCTGCATTACTTTCTCTACCATTGCATAGTGGGGTGCTCTTCTCCAATATTCTATTTGCATACTACAAGAGAAACAAGCAGACACATCACAGGTTTTGCTTGTAGTATACGAAACTCATTTTGGTAAACCGTTTAAGTAGTAAGGTGGACAGGATAACAACATGAAACAAACATATATCTATGTACTATGGTCACTGTATTGTCCATATCATTCTAGTTTATGTTCCCTAATCAAGATAGAGACACAGTTCAACTCATATATTTTTAAGACACAACAGCATAGACAGAATATAAGTGTGAGAAACTACACATCATTGGCAGCACTTGTAATGTGCATCACATGAGAACATAATTGTTTATAGAACTTAAACTGAAATCAACATAAAGCAAGAAGTTAGAACAACAATCCAGTTAAAGAAATATGTTTAAAACATACCTGTTGCACCATTGGAGTTTCAATTGGATCCTTCAAATTCGAAAGTAGTTGGTATGAGTAAATACAGTGATGCAGAAGCAAAGGAGTATGGACCATAGCTACGGAATCTGACCTGAGAACAGTTGCTCTTCTGCTTTAAATGTGGAGTTTGGGTTAGCTGTGGTGGTCTTCGTGCTTTGGGCACTGCAGTAGCTTTACAAACTGCTCGTGTGGGGGTACTCTGTGGTGGACATGGTGCTTTGTCAACTATAAGTGGGTTACTATCCGCTGGGGTTGCGGTTAGATGGGTTGTAGCTGGTTCTCTGCCCAATGGTGTAAGTGTGCAATCTGGAAGAGTCTCGATTATGTGTGGTGGGGCTAGTTTGTGGGCCAGTACAACCATGTTTCTATCTGCATCGACGGGTAGCGCTGTCTTTTGCGAAGAACGTGTTTTTGCTCCCTTAGATACTGCCATCACCCCCTCCAATTCAAATGGCTGATAAAGAAAAAAAGAAATTGAACATACAGACATTGTATGATAGACAGATGTGGTAATTCACATATATGTTGTCTAACCAAACAGGACAACATGACACAATTTCACATATATGATGCCTAACTAAACAGGATAGCATGACACAGTTTCAGATATATGATGGATAACTTAACATGATATAATGGCATAATTCAACATATGATGAGTACCTAAACAGGATGACATGACAAAACTATATGATTTTTTTTCTAAAATAGGTTGGGATGAAATAATTCACATACATTTTTGTCTAAGTATACAAGATGGCATGATATAATTGACATAATTGATTCATATACTAAGTAGCTGGCACTCGCATGTATGATCTCTAAACTACGCAGATAGAATTCAATATTGTGCATATGATGTCTAAACTAAGCAATGCAAGACACCATATGCATCATATGAGAAATATAAACATTGCAACTTAGAGCATACACCTCAGGTGGGATATAGGGCTGGTCATTTTTCTCTGAATCCTCCTCTGAGGAGCTCCCTGTAACCATCGAGATATATGCTTCAACAGGTACCATTGCCTGCTCTGAAGACCTTGTTTTCACTCCAGATTTTTCCATAACCGGCTCAAATGGCTGATACACATGAAGGGTAGTTCAATATACACAGATTGTCGACAAATGGAATACGTAAGGAAAAAATATATATGGCATGAGATAATTCACATATATGATGCCTGGCTCCATGTTGGTGCATAATTCACATATATGATAACTGGCTAAAAAACATGGCATTGCATAATTCACATATCTGATATAGAAAGCAAACAGGAGGCATTCACACAAAGCATGTCTAATCTAAGCAGATGGCATGGCAATGCAAGACACCATATGCATGATATGAGCAATATAACCCAGCCAAGTTAGAGAATGCACCTCGGGGGGGAATATGACTGGTCATCTCTCTCTGAATCCTCCTCTGAGGAGCTATCTGTAACCAGCAAGAAATCTGCATTGACAGGTAGCACTGACTGCACAGAAGACCTTGTTTTGACTCCAGATTTTCCCATGACCAACTCAAAATGGCTGATGCACAAGAAGAGTAGATGAATGTATAAACATTGTTCACAAATGGAATACATTATGGAAAAAAATATGGCACGATACAATTCACATATACAATGACTGGCTAAACAGGATGGCACTGCATGATTCACGTATATGATGCCTGGCTAAAGAAGATGGCATTGCATAATTCCCACATACTCCCTCCCTTCCTAAATATTTGTCTTTTTAGAGATTTCAAATGGACTACCACATACGGATGTATATAGACATATTTTAGAGTGTAGATTCACTCATTTTGTTCCGTATGTAGTCACTTGTTGAAATCTCTAAAAAGACAAATATTTAGGAATGGTGGGAGTATGATATAGAAACCAAACAGGTGGCATTCACACAAAGCAAATCTAAACTAAGCTAATGACATATAAGATGTATAATGTAAGCAATGCAAGGCGCCATATGCATGATATGACCAACATCAAGATGCCAGGTTAGAGCAAACACCTCGTGTGGTAAGCAGGCGTGGTCGACTCATACGAATCTCCATCTGAACAGTTATCTTCCTCTAGAATACAATCTGGAAATGCAGGAGGGGGGCACTTCGCCCACCATGGAGCGGCGTCTTCATGACATTATATTCGCACGCAACGGTCTTCTCTTTTTCTCTACATGTTCAGTACGATTGCGTACAATATCTGACATGCATAATAAAAGAAAAGTTAGATTTTGTAAGGCCTAAGGGGTGCATGCAAAAATCAAGACTGATGATAGCAAACGAGTGGATGGATCCAAAACTAATGATAGCAGGTAGATTATAGCTTCAGGTTTAAAGATAGACAATGGATCATCTATTGTTTGTTGCCCACCCAACATGAACCACATAGAAGACCCCGGATGAACCGGATAGTAGATAGATACTATTCGTTCTTTGGCTCGATATGAGACCCATGGGCAATTCAAAACTCAAGATTGAACGATAAAGTAGCAGGTAATAATAAACGATGTATAACGTAAGCAAACACGAAAGACTGCGACCTCTCTTCTGGAACTGTGTAGTCCTCAGGTTCATCTGCTCAGTCGATGATTGTTGGGGATATAACTACTGAGTGTAAACCGCCCAGGAGGGGCCGGTTCACCCTCTACTATATTGAAGCCCTTGAACACCCAGAAGATGGTGCTTTACTAATGAAGCTTAGAGGCCCGGAGCCCAAAGGGGGAATAGGGCCCATAGTGGTAAACCTGCTTAGTCATGTAACTTGTATTGTAAGATAAGGAAGGGAGAGACCGAGCCGGACGCTGTTACGAGCCGGCCTCGAGACTCTGTAAACTGACAGGGCGTCAACCCGTGTATATAAGGGGATGATCCGGTGGCGGTTCAGGGACAAGAAACAACAACTCAAGAGCCGGGCATAGCGTGTTTAGCTCCCTGGTAATCGAGCCCCCGATAATCCCAACACAACTAGACGTAGGCCTTTACCTTCATCGAAGGGGCCGAACTAGTATAAAACTATTCGTGTCCTTTGTCCGGTTTAACCCCTTTAAGCTAACCAGTCGCGATGGCTCCACGACTAAGTCCTTACACGAGGACATCTGACGTGATATTTCCACGACAATGATGGTAATGTAGTTGGCATGGCTATACCGGCAACGGGAAGATGATCTGAGGTGGCAAAAGAAAGTCTGCAGGGGGGATCTCTGCTGCAGTGAACGCTTCTGTCGATGGTGCACCTCAAGTGGGGTGGATGACGGCACAGCAGGAGTAGGACATAACACACAGAGTTTTCTTTGACGCCTATCTGAAAAAATTGAAGTAAATATGTAAGGGCTCTGAGGGAGTCCTGGATTAGGGGGTGTCCGGATAGCCGGACTACCATCATCAGCCGAACTATCATTGGCCGGACTATCATCATCGACCGGACTCCAAGACTATGAAGATACAAGATTGAAGACTTCTCCCGTGTCCGGATGGGACTTTCCTTGGCGTGGAAGGCAAGCTTGGCGATACGGATATGTAGATCTCCTGCCATTGTAACCGACTCTATGTAACCCTAGCCCTCTCCAGTGTCTATATAAACCGGATGGCTTTAGTCTGTCGGATGACAACATCAACAACCCTTACAATCATACCATAGGCTAGCTTCTAGGGTTTAGCCTCCTTGATCTCGTGGTAGATCCACTCTTGTAAACATCCATAATATCAATATCAATCGAGCAGGACGTAGGGTTTTACCTCCATCAAGAGGGCCCGAACCTAGGTAAAACATCGTGTCCCTTGTCTCCTGTTACCATCCGCCTAGATGCACAGTTCGGGACCCCCTACCCGAGATCCGCCGGTTTTGACACCGACATTGGTGCTTTCATTGAGAGTTCCTCTGTCGCCACCGATAGGGCTTGATGGCCTCTTCAATCAACAACGACGCAGTCCTGGGTGAGACTTTTCTCCCGTCACAGATCTTCGTGATTCGGGCGGTTTCGCGCTGCGGCCAACTCGCAGCCATCTGGAGCAGATCGAAAGCTACGCCCCAGGCCGTCAGGTCAGGTTTGGAAGCCTAAACTTCACGGCCGATATCCGCGTGGACTTGATCTTCGATTGATCTGAGCCACAGCCGAGCGTGGCGCGCTGTCACGATGGGCACGACCTAACTCTGCCGCCCGACAGCACCTTGGAGGCCGCACACGAATCCGCTCCGACCCATAGTCCGGAGCCGATCGCTCGGATCGAGGACGGATGGCTGGACACCGCCTCGGGAGCTGCAACTTCTACGGCGATGGAGCCGAACACTTACCTTGTCCCGCATAAAGCTCATGACTCCGAGGTGCCGGACTCCCTGCCGGACTCCGAACCTCCTGCGCCCCTGCCAGTCGAATCCGATTGGGCGCCGATCATGGAATTCACCGCTGCGGACATCTTTTTCAAGACTTCGCCTTTCGGGCGATATCATAAATTCACTGAAGCATCTCTCGCTAGCCGGAGAGCCCTGGCCGAACTACGGCCAGGACGGTTGGGATGCGGATGACGAAGAAATTCAGATCCCACCCACCACCCACTTCGTAGCCACCGTCGACGACTTAACCGACGTACTCGACTACGACTCCGAAGACATCGACGGTATGGACGACGATGCCGGAGACTACCAGGAACCAGTGCCTATAGGACACTGGAAGACCACCTCGTCATATGACATATACATGGTGGACACCCCAAAAGATGGGGACGGCAAAGAAGCAGCGGAGGCCGATTCCTTAAAGAAACAGCCAGCGTTGCCGACGCTCGTGATTGCCGCTCTAAATCCCGCCACGGCAAGAATGGAGATTCCGCACAGGAGATAATAACACCCCGTAAAGTGCCGAAGACAACTCCCTCCAAAGACGATCCAGCGCAGGAGGAGGCAGAAGCAAGCCCTCACGAGAGGGCGGCACGAAGAGGTCGAGGATGACAATTACTTACCTCCCTCCAGAGAGGCAAGCCTCGGCGACGCATTTAATTCGTCGTGCACGAGGATCCGGCCAAACAAATGCGTTTCAAACGCAGGCTAATGGCCATAGCAAACAGCCTAAAGAAAACGTAGCAGCAGCTTCAAGCTGATCAAGACCTGCTGGCCGACAGATGGACCGAGGTCCTCGCGGCCGAAGAGTATGAACTCGAACGTCCCTCCAAGAGTTACCCAAAACGCAAGTTGCTCCGCCGATTAGAGGAGGAAGCATACATACCTTCATCACCAACGCTGTCTGACGGACCCGGCCACCTCGTGGCGCGGACAGAGGCGTGCAAGCCCTCCACCAAAACCGTACCCCGGCATCGCTCAAAAAGCATGAAGCCACGGGGGAACGCGCCGGACTTGCGGGATATATTGGAGGACAAGGCAAGACAAACCAGATCTATCTATGGATCACGTGGGCGCCCCAAGACCCACGACGAATACCGTCGCTCCGGATATAACTACTCCGGCCGGGCCGAACACAGCAGACAACGCTCTCTCGAGCTACGTCGCGATATTGCTCAATATAGAGGCGCCGCACACCCACTATGCTTCACTGACGAAGTAATGGATCAAATAATCCCTGAAGGGTTTAAACCCGTTAACATCGAATCCTACGATGGCACAACAGACCCCGCGGTTTGGATTGAGGATTATCTTCTCCATATACACATGGCCCGTGGCGACGACCTTCACGCCATCAAATATCTCCCGCTCAAGCTTAAAGGACCAGCTCGGCATTGGCTTAACAGCCTGCCCGCAGAGTCTATTGGATGCTGGGAGGACCTGGAAGCCGCATTCCTCGACAACTTCCAGGGCACGTATGTGCGGCCACCGGACGCAGATGACCTAAGCCACATAATCCAGCAGCCAGAAAAATAAGGCCAGGCAATTCTGGACACGGTTCTTAACAAAGAAAAATCAAATCGTCGACTGTCCGGATGCAGAGGCCCTCGCTGGCTTCAAACATAACATCCATGACGAGTGGCTGGCCCGGCACCTGGGGCAGGAGAAGCCGAAATCCATGGCAGCCCTCACATCACTCATGACCCGCTTACGTGCGGGAGAGGATAGATGGCTAGCTCGCGATAACAACCTCAAAGCAAAACGCTGGCAGTTCGGATACCAAGGACCGCAATGGCAGGTTGCGTCGAAACAAAACAAACGCCCGCGTTAACGGGCGACAAAGAATGAGGATACGGCAGTCAACACCGGATTCCGAGGCTCCAAGCCCGGTCAACGGAAGAAGCCATTTAAAAAAACCACTCCGGGCCCGTCCAATTTGGACCGAATACTCGACCGCTCATGTCAAATACATGGAACCCCCGAACAGCCAGCTAACCACACCAACAGAGATTGTTGGGTATTCAAGCAGGCAGGCAAATTAATTGCCGAAAACAGTGACAAGGGGCTACACAGCGATGACGAGGAAGAGACCCGGCCACCGAACAACAGAGGACAAAAGGGATTCCCCCCTCAAGTTCGGACGGTAAACATGATATACGCAACGCATATTCCCAAGAGGGAGCGGAAGCGTGCACTAAGGGACGTATACACGATGGAGCCTGTCGCCCCAAAATTCAACCCATGGTCCTCTTGCCTGATCACTTTCGATCGAAGAGACCATCCGACCAGTATCCGCCATGGCGGATTCGCCGCATTGGTTTTAGACCCAATCGTCGATGGATTTCACCTCACGAGAGTCCTGATGGATGGCGGCGTAGCCTGAACCTGCTTTATCGAGGATACGGTCGCCAAGATGGGCATAGACCCTTCAAGGATTAAACCTACAAAGACAACCTTCAAAGGTGTCATACGAGGTGTCGAGGCCAATTGTATAGGCTCGATTACACCGGAAGTGGTCTTCGGATCCCGGATAATTTCCGGCGAGGAGTTAATCTTCGACATAGTCCCGTTCGCAGCGGCTATCACGCTTTGCTCGGACGAACCGCGTTCGCAAAAATTCAACGCGGTGCCGCATTATGCATACCTTAAGCTCAAGATGCCGGGCCCTCGTGGAGTCATCACGGCCAATGGAAACAGGAACAGCTCCTCCGAACGGAGGAACATACAGCGGCTCTCGTGGCGTAAGTATGTAGCTGCCTTTTAAGGCAATTCTCGAGTCCGGCCGCTAAACGACCGGACCACGACCAAACGCGCCCGAGCAACATCAACCAAGACCACCTGGCACGTTCGAAAGCATCGCCAGAAAGCAATGCGGCCTCAACCCCAGCCCTCGCAAAATTGTAAGAGAAGCTCTCCACGTACATAATTACGCCTTGGAGATACCATGGGCATAGGGGAAAGGCACAACCACAATGCAGACCAGAGTGCGGTTCGACCACACCGGGGGCTCCCAAGTGTGTCGCTCTTTTTTCTTTTATTTTTCTCTTTTTATACAGAACTATGTCCGTGGCGACCACTGCCGAACTCATGATGCAACAGCCAGGGAAGGACAACGGCATGACGAACACTCGGTGGTATCCATCACGAGCATTAAATTTGTTAAATACAAACATTCCATGACCTACCCTGGAGGGAGACGCCTTTAATTCGTCCAGTCCCTTGCTTTTTGCACTATTTGTATCATTCCGCACTCATAGCATATCTTCTCGAATAAAATGCAGCACTTTTTTGCCTATAATTGCATTACCTTACATATATATATGTTCATTTACGACATGTTGCATCCGTACATTTTGGTACGGCCAAATACACCAGGGGCTTATGTTCTCCGCATTATGGTGTGATAAAGTCCGCACACTTTCACAAGTGCGGCACCCCGAACTTATAGCATTATATGAATCGGCTCACGAATCATGTCTTGGGTCAATAGTTGGGTTTGCCCGGCTCCCATGTTTGGCACCTTACGTTCTGTTCTATCGGCTAAGGTAGCACTGGGAGAACCACTGCGATTGCGCCCCGGTTGAGCCGGGTTAACGCCTCAGTGGAGAAAGCTAAAACTGACTATCATGATAAGGCGAGAAACTGGTCGCTCTTCGAGAGGTCCTTTCGGGTCCTTAAAGACCTACGCCGCTTCGAACGAAGTTCCGGATTATGTCCGACGAAGGCGTGGATAGCGCCCCAATTCGGTCCTCCGAATACTAGGGGCTTCACCGAAATTTAAAATTATAGAATTCTATGCCTAAGTGAGAGTGTTCAAGCACTATAAGTCCGGGTTGCCTTGTTACGTTGTGTTGAGCGCCTCCTAGATGGACCCAAAAATGGGAGCTAGGCGCTCAAGTTTATCCCGAACACCCCAAAGACTGTGGCATGGGGGCTGAAGCCCGACGACTTGCCATCTCTCCAGATTTAATAAATGGCCGCATTGAAGGTAATATTTTAAATTAACAAGTGTTGCTTAGCGCATATGAACAAAGTTTTCAGCGCGAGGATAACACATCGCTAATTTACTCAATAATTACATCCACTGGGGCACTCATCCACAATCTTGCGGGCACCCTTCAGGACAGCCTTATAGTACATTTCGGGCGTACGATGTTCCTTGCCCGCTGGTGGCACGTCAGTGATTAGCTTCTCCGCATCCAGCTTGCCCCAATGCACCTTTGCGCGGGCAAGGGCCCGACGAGCACCTTCAATACAGGCGGAGTGCTTGATAACCTCCACCCAGGGGCACGCATCCACCAGCCGTCGCACGAGGCCGAAGTAGCTCCCAGGAACGGCCTCTCCAGACCACAGCCGGACTATGAGGCCCTTCATGGCCTGCTCGGCCACCTTGTGAAGCTCGAACAGCTGCTTCAGCTGGTTCCTAGGGGGCACCGGATGGCCGGTCTCAGCGTACTGAGACCAGTAGACCTTCTCCGTTGAGCTCCCCTCCTCGGCTCGGTAGAATGCGGCGGCATCAGACACGCTTCGAGGCAGATCTACAAACGCCCCTGGAGAGCTCCGAATTCGGGTAAGTAACACGTAATTTACATTCACATGCTTGCTTTGCATGAAAAATGCCTTACCCGCCGCTATCTTCCTCATCAACTCAATCTCCTGAAGGGCCCTATGGGCCTCGGCCTTGGCGGTTTTGGCACTTTCGAGAGCCGAGGCAAGCTCGGACTCTCGATTCTTTGAGTCACGCTCCAAGCACTCATGCTTCTCCATGAGAGCCTGGAGCTCTTGCTGCACCACCGCCACCCGCGCCTCCTGCTTTTCTCGCTTTGCCCGTTCCGTGGCCGCATTGCGTTCGGCCACGGACACGGCCTCCTTCAGGGTCGCCACCTCGTTCTTGGCCCCTGCAGCACCCTTGTTATCCTTGTTATTTTTTGTTGCAACCTAAATCCTTTTCTGTAAGGTACAAGTTCAAAGTGGTGTTACTCACCTTCTTTGTCCTGGAGCTGCTTCCTGGCGCGGCCGAGCTCTTGCTCGGACCGCTCGAGCTCCTGCTTGACAGCACCGACCTCCGCAGTCAGTATGGCAGAGGTCAGCAGCGTAGCCTGCAACCCATATTGACATAATTTTTTAGCAACCCTGCGTATATCTTCTTTTTTTAGATCCTCAGTCCGGCTTTTCTTTCCGAACACCGAACCGAGCATCAAGGGCTACTGTCTATGCGGTATTACATTGCATATTTTTAACTTCTTACCTCAAAGCCTGATAGAAGGCTACTGCAGGCTTCGGTCAGCCCGCTCTTGGCGAGCTGCACCTTCTGGATCACCGCACTCATAATAGTGCGGTGTTCTTCCTCGATGGAAGCGCTCTGCAGCGCCTCCAACAAATTGCTCGGCGCCTCCGGTTGGACGGAAGCCGCCCGCCACGTCCGCAGTCTTGCCCTTCGTTGAAGGGCCGGACGGACTCCGGAACCACTGCGGGTTCTGATGTGGAGTCCGGCGCAAAGTCCGGGAGGACGCCTTGTGGCGCCTCCGGAGCCTCCCCCTGATGGGTCCCTTCTTAGGATCCCACCTCGGCGTCCTCGGCGTCGCGAGGGGTGGAGGCAGTCGGAATGGAGTCTACATCCGACGGAGCCAATGACCCGCTCGATGAAGCGGGGAGATCATCACTGGCCGGACTACAGGCAGCATGCGGCATCAGAATGACACTATGCGACGCAGAAAAAGAAATTATGAATCATTCAGGAATCCGGATACTTACGATCTCGCCGGAGGCCTGACCCTTGAAGTCCATTCTTCCTCGCCAACGTTGATGTTGGCGGAGCTGTCTGGGGGAATAGTCCTTCCCCTCTTGGACCCTTCTGCCTCCCCTGTTGGGGAAGCCTTCCTCTTCCTCTCTCCCTCCTCTGGGAGAGAGTCCTCTTCCTCCTCCTTATTTTCGGGGGAGGAGTCCGCCCCGGAGTCGTCGGACCCTGAAAACTGGAGCTCTTTCGAGCACCCGTGGCCTCTTTCTTGGCCTTCTTCTCCGGCACCACGTGCGGTGCCGGAACCAGCAGCCTCGCTAGGTGAGCGTCTACTGGGTTTTCTGGCATAGGAGCCGGACAGGTAATCTGCTCCACCTTCCTCATCCAGTCCTGTCAAAGGAGAAGGAGAAATTAAAACCCGCATAGAGTCAAACTATGAAAAACAAGCATCCCGTAAAGGGGTAGAATCACTTACCTCGTCGGCCTGGCGCTGCGAGCGAAATCCGCGATCTTCGATTCGGATGGATGCGGGGCGCCCTTGAACAGCACCTTCCAGGCGCCTTCGTACGTCATGTCGAAGAGCCTGCTCAGCGCTTGGAGCTGTTCCGGATCGAACTCCCATAGATTCAATGCCCGCTCTTGGCATGGGAGAATCCGGCGGACGAGCATGACCTGGACCACGTTAATCAGCCTGAGCTTCTTCACCAGCTTCTTGACATAGGCTTGGAGTCCCGTCAGCTCCTTCGAACTACCCCACAGCAAGCCCTTCTCTTTCCAGGAGGTGAGCTGCGTGGGGATACCAGATCTAAACTCGGGGGCCGCCGCCCATTTAGGGTCACGCGGCTCGGTGATATAGAACCACCCGATTGCCACCCTTGACGGATTCCACGAAGGCCCCTTGAACCAAATGACATTGGGCATCTTGCCCAACATGGCGCCCTCCGCACTCCGGCTTGAGTGCCCTTCACTACCTTCGGCTTGACATTGAAGGTCTTGAGCCACAAGCGAAGTGGGGCTGGATGCAGAGGAAGGCCTCGCACCTGACGATAAACGCCGAGATGTTGAGGATGAAGTTGGCGCCAGATTATGGAAATCCAGGCCGTAGTAGAACATGAGCCCCGGACAAAGTGGTGAAGTGGAAAGCCCAGTCCAGCGGAGGAAGTGGGAAAGAAAGACAACCCTCTCATGGGGCCTAGGGGTGGGGATGAGCTGCCTCGTCGGGCAGCCGGTCTTGTGATGTCGCCGGAAAGGTATCCGGCACTGCGCAGTTTGGCGATGTGCTCCTCCGTAACGGTGGAGGCCAACCATTTACCTCCTGCTCCGGACATGGTCGGAGAAGGTTGAGACGAGATGCGTGAACTTGGGCGCTGGAGCTCGAGTGCGCGGAGATGGATAAGCAAAGGAGGAAGAAGGCATAGGTGAGAAGGTGAATCCTTATCCCTTATATGGTGAGGCGAAGTCTTCTGCGTCCCCACCGGCCTGGTAAACCTCGCTTATCTCCCAAGCGTCACCATCAATGGCGCGGTTGGGTTAACCACGTCCGTATTGATGAGAATCCCGGATTAAGGGGAAACATGATCTCTGCTACGACAAGACGAGCCAAGGAAACCGCTTCGCTAAATGCGCGGAGGTGGTAAAGTAAAAAACAATTCGAGTAATGGCTTGGTAGTGGTGTGACGTCATGCCACAAAAACGCGTCAGATTGAACTTGTGTATATATTATTATTCTCTCTACGGTGGAATGTGGAATTTATTTTGCAGAGCCGGACACTATCCTGGTGTTCACAATCTTCTATCATTTGGAGGAGGAACCCGCCTTGCAATGCCAAGCAATATATGCGCCGGACTTATCGTCATTGAAGCACCTGTATCGTGGGCTACCGAGGGAGTCCTGGATTAGGTGTCCGGATAGCGGACTACCATCATTAGCCGAACTATCATTGGCGGACTATCATCATCGACGGACTCCAAGACTATGAAGATACAAGATTGAAGACTTCTCCCGTGTCCGGATGGGACTTTCCTTGGCGTGGAAGGCAAGCTTGGCGATACGGATATGTAGATCTCCTGCCATTGTAACCGACTCTATGTAACCCTAGCCCTCTCCGGTGTCTATATAAACCGGATGGCTTTAGTCCGTAGGATGACAACATCAACAACCCTTACAATCATACCATAGGCTAGCTTCTAGGGTTTAGCCTCCTTGATCTCGTGGTAGATCCACTCTTGTAAACATCCACAATATCAATATCAATCGAGCAGGACGTAGGGTTTTACCTCCATCAAGAGGGCCCGAACCTAGGTAAAACATCGTGTCCCTTGTCTCCTGTTACCATCCGCCTGGACGCACAGTTCGGGAGCCCCTACCCGAGATCCGCCGGTTTTGACACCGACAGGCTCCTTAGAATCAGAGGATTCTATTAATGCAGGGACATGAAAAACATAGGAATAGGATAGGAATGCACGTGCAAAACAGAGCATTTGGAAACATAGGATTTCAGTCAACCTGGGTGTTGGGCTCACATGAATTGGAAGAACAGAGGAATGGAGAAACAAAGTGATGCGACGAGTGTACAACCTCTTTGGCATAGCCTTGTGGACCTCAGCATCATTGGGTTGGACGTGGAGGATGGTGATGATGCTGGTGTGACTGTCGGAGGCGGGGAAGAAGATCCGAGGCCTCTAGAAACCGCGCCGAGGGTACTGCTCTGCTGTGATGGACGGTTCCTTCGTTGGAGTAGCTCCACTAAGGTGTACGGAGACGAGGCAGAAGCATGACAAGACAGACAACGTTAATCTGAAGTGGGGCCCTAATATCATCTGCAATAGATGATGTAAAATACATCCACAAAAAGTGCTAGATGTAAAACGCATCAGCCGTGCCACGGCCGCTCCGACAGATGTTGTAAGTACTGTTCACTCTGAATTTAACTGAAGAAAATGAACTTCACAGTCGAAACTGAATTTCACTGTCGAAACTGATTGAACTAGTAACAGAGGATTGCAATAGATGTTTAGGGCGTTCAAGCACTAGTAACAGAGAAGCAGTGATCTAAATCAGCAGACTCTCAAGCAGGGAACGCACTAGCAGAGAGCAAGTCATGCAGTAGCACCGCGAGCGAGTGCTAAAGCAGCAACTCCTATAGCTGCCGGAGGTCGTGCAGCAGCAGCAGCAGCGCAAGCAGGAGCAAGAGCAGAGCAGTAGCACGAACGAAAGCAGGAGCAGTGCAGCTGTGCGACCGACAACAAGAATTGAGCCGCAGCGCGAGCGAGACCCGGAGCAGCTGCAGCTAGTGCCGTTGTGGAAGTCGTCGCTGAGGAAGCAACGACATGGGGGAGAGACGCCGTGGATGATGTGGCCGGCGACGGCGCCGTCGCTGTAGACCCGCCATGTCTGCTCAGTATCGAGCACCGGCAGCCCCGTGAGATCGACTAAAAGATAAAATGCAGCGGTGAGTGCAGAACCTCCTTGGTGGTGCTGAGTTGTCCTCGGCTTCATCGGAGGAATTGGTGAGGGTGCTGCGGTTCCGGTGGGGCAGGTCAAGACGGTGCTATGGGGATGGAGGTGGCGCGATAGACGAGGCGAACATCGGGGCAGCTCCTTGGAGGTGGAGGACGGGGCGGCTGATCCGGCGGGACGACGAGATCGACAACGGATCCTCATCCGGTGCAGTGGATGAGGGACGGCGAGCTGTTGCGGTGGACGACATCGTCGGAAAAGAGTCTCCGGCTGGGCGGCGGTTGGGAGGCCGACGGAGGAGCGTGGGTTTTCGCGGGTTTTGGCAGCCTCGGTGTACGAATGGGGGAGGGGGCGAAGGGGGAGGGGGGAGCCAAGCTTAGGGACACACTTGTCCGAAATGTAGGGTAAGTTACCAGCGTAGCCCCACCGGTTTTCACACCGCGACATGGAGCTTCATTTCCGGATGAGGATAGAGTTCTCGCGCGCGTCCAAATTTCCGGAAACAAGGCGCGGCGCGGGTTTAA
This sequence comes from Aegilops bicornis, assembly GCA_021605145.1. Lineage (NCBI taxonomy): Eukaryota > Viridiplantae > Streptophyta > Magnoliopsida > Poales > Poaceae > Aegilops > Aegilops bicornis. The sequence goes on along the minus strand of CM038673.1, from coordinate 637,793,531 downwards.
GAAGCGGGAGTTTCAAAGCAGGTGAGACAAAAGATACTCGAGCTTGAAAATT